>OMKZ01033295.1:35459-76104 GCA_900302535.1 Neoniphon sammara | reverse complement strand
TCTCTCTATCTCTCCATACATCTATTTATCGACTAATTTATTTGCATATGCTTAGGAATTTTCTTCATTTGTGCATCTTGAATAATTTTGCATGTATGTATATGTGTTACATTCCTCATAAGCTTTGATCCATAATTTCAGTGCATTTTGGTCCTCTGAATATTTTATTCAGCCAAGAAAAAGCCTTTCCTTAATGATGTAGATAAATGAGATATTGTAAGACTGTGGAGCACTGAGCTTTTACACACTACTCAACAAATCCCACAGTTTAGGTTTCATGCAGTAATGTGTTTGAATCTCTTTCAGCCAAAAAAAGATTTGTTTGTGTTTCTGTGCTCGATCTGATAAAGCATTAAAGACATTCAGACTAAGGTCAGTGCACTTGTGTGACCTGAATAAGCATGGGCAAACACTAAAATAAATAAGCCAAGCCAGCAGCTGAGCACATCTATGTTTTACAAGCCTCCATTCAATAGACAGGCATGGTGACAAAGCAGTCCCTTAAAACACACCAGATAAAAGACTAATTTGGTACAATTTTGCTGGAGGGATGCTTATCTTGGAATTCAAATAAGGTCAAAACAGAAAACAGTCACAGAGCCCATGATAAGATAGCGGTGCAAGCAAAATAAACCCTGTAACCCCTTTAAAAATGAGTAATGCTGCGGATGCTCGCAGATGTGGTTATGCCCCTTATTGCCATTTACCTCCAGTGAGGACAACATGAATCACCACAATAAAGGTAAATAAATAACTGATGAGAGCAATAAAAGAGGAAATGCAGAAGTTGTGCTTATCAGACCAAACCAAGAGCTAAATTTTTGCTCTAGAGGGACCCTGATAAGAAAACCGGACCTCAATGGAAATAAACACAAATCATAAATCATCACAGATGAAACATTAACATACTGTACAGTACTTTGGTTTAATCTCTTCCACAGCAGGCAATTGTTGCTTTCAAAATTTATCAGAAACATTGTGTGCATGTGCGTGTGTGGCGAGTGGGTGAACAGGGTGTGGGTGGGGCTGCATTAACACCAGGAAATGGCTCAAACTTGTTTGATACTGAAAAAAAACACTCTATCCAGTGCTTTATGAGTTCAATGGTAGGTAACAACAAATTCTAACATTAAACCTTCTGGATGAAAAACGATGGAACAGTTTAACATTCATCACACCATTTGACATAGGATGTCAAGAACAGGACAAAAACAGTGAGAGATTATAAAATAAATGACTCGGGGCTTGTATAAGCTGGGCTTCATGTCCTACCAGCGATGAGCTGAGGCAGAGAGCTGCACCAGGAGACAGTAATGGAAAAAGGTACGATTCCATCAGCTTACCGCCTCACCTGTCCTCAGATGAGGGGAGGAATGAAAGATTGCTGCAGCCAAACTGTCTATCACTTATGAACTACAGCCTGTCCACAGAGGAGGAATCCACTCAGAAGACAATAGCAGATCACAACGCTTTATCTCAGCACAGTTTCTCCATTTTGATCAATCCCTGAAGTTGAGGGCTGGTTGAGTTATTGACAAGAGAAAATATGAGCCTCTGAGGGACAAACCGATTACCTCCAAGTTCTTCTCAAGCAAACACTTTGCTGCACAGTATTATGAAAAGGTGTTATTATATGAGCAATTGCCCTGTGGCTATTAATAGTTACTGCGCCCATCATCAGGCATGTAAATGCAACAGATGCAGTTTCACCTGGGCCAATCTGAATCCAAAGAAAGAGAGGACCGTGATGCCAAATGACTAAATCCCTTTGTGAGTGACCAAGTCCATGTCTACCATGATGACTACCAAACTTTAACAAAGGCTACAGTGTCACTACAATAAAGCTAAGAGTCAGTAAACTACAACCAGTCATGTCCCCCAATGAACATTTCCAGAATTTTAAAAACAAAAAGATTGAATAGAAGTAAACCCAAACGAATCCATTTATTCCAGCGTGAGCAGCCTGGATCTATTTGTGTTTACACTGACAACTGGTGGGCACTAAGGAAAATTAAGTATTATTATTATTTATAGTGCACTTTTTTTTTATAAACACACTGTTACTAAGTGCTCCACAGAGGCAGTGATATTTTTCAGACAGAGGCCGAATACCACAGATTTTTATCTTTTCATAAAATTGATTCCACTTTATATTTTTTGGCTGTTCTGCATTGCCTCCTGCACTTTGAAGGCATGGTCCTTGTTTTCAAGGATAATGTTAAACTGCGAGATTTGCACCTACAATAGTTATTATGGTAACTCAAATAATACAGCATACTTGCAGCTCTATCATGGTAGCCAAGTGAATTATTCACTCATTCCTATTGATAGATTAGGACCTGTTTGACAGAAGCATAACCATGACTATTACAAAGCGCTGTGAAAGTTATGGAGGATGGTTTTGAGTATGAAGCCTGATGAATGCTGGATAGTTTTATATCAGAACAAAGTTTACTATCAAAAGCTTGAGTGGACTCCCACCCCTACCCCAAAACACCACTTAATTTTTGTAGCCTGGTATTTAAACACAGGTCAAGATGTTAAAAATAAAGAATTTGTACCCACAATACATCTTATTGTTTTAACAGACTGCGGGCAAATCTATGCTAATGCATCCCATACAGAAAAAAATCAATCATTACTACCCAAGTGTATGTGTGGAAATACAATCTACATAGCCCACTTCAGTGTTTTGTGGTCAAGTTGGACCAGTAGAACAGTAGATGTTTAAAGCTATATCGTTAATTGCGAACTGGACAGCTAACCACAAATACGAAAGTGGTGCACAGATGGAGATCGAGAAAAGTGAGCAGGAGGAATAAACAGCTACACTAACTGGACAGTTTTTCACAGCTACTGACACAGCTAGCATTACCGGCAAAAAAAAAAAAAAAAAAAAGAAAGCCAGGAATTTGGACTTAAAAGAGTTGTGGCCCATAGAGTAGATTTCTAAAGAGTAAGTACAATTTCTCCTTGTTTTGGGATGTGTAGTATAATGAGTGTTGGGTGTGCCTATAGGCCTACAGGTCCTATGGGAAATGCTCTTCATTTTGTTGTTTTATGATTGTCAGGGAATAATGAGCAATAGACAACCTGTGTGAGCAGGCCTGATTTGTTTTGCCCTGTATGTTGCATTATCTGGCTGACCTGTCATAGCTGTATCAGAGGGAGGTTTATTGGATTTAGAGATCGGGCTGTCACGGTTTACACCTACAGCTGCTGCTGTCCTGGGTGCTGATCAGGGGTTACTGTTTGTGCTGTGTGAGTTGGCACAGTGTCCTCTCCAGTGTGTCATTTCAACAGGTGTCTGCTCTGTGACAGAAACCTGCTAATTTTGCCATAATGAAGAACGTGGTAGTGTGTAGGATTGTGTTTTTTTGTTTTGCTTTTTAGGGCCCATCATATTAGACATCATTATGTGAAACCTAAATGCATTTTTATAAGAATCAAAATTTCACAGTTCTATTAAATGACACACTTGTAGGAAAAAAAAAAAGCGCCAATTTCAAAACTAGCCAAATATTGACAGCAAAAATAATACTGGACTGATACCGATATTGTTTTTTTAAAGGAGATATCATCTGAAATGTCTAAATATTAATGTGGGGGAAGAGTGGGGCCCAACAAAAATGCACTGGGGCAAGTCACTATTATGTTACGCCTGTGCCCGTGACTCCACTATTAAAAGAAAAAGTGGGAACACAGTGCATGGCTTACACAGTGCATTTATGAATTACAATACTGTCAAGAGGACAGCCCAATTCCTTTCTGGACCTGAGCAGTGCAGTCATGTATTTTTCAGGGCCATAGGTAAGCTGCTTACCTCCACCTCTAGAAGCTGGACCAGAGAGTGGGGGATAATTCAATAAGTGCAGCTCTCAGAACGATCATTCCTTCCGGTCTTTCCCCCCTGCAAAGCCACAGCACAGACTGAAATCTACAGTGACAAAGTGGACAGCTGTTGACTGGCGACACAGCAGTGAGGAGAGCACGGTCCTAGTGCCCCAAACTCATCCTGGAGCTGCGGCTCATCGGAGTGACAGGCCTCAGGAGCAGAGGATCAACACGGGACGGAGAGGGGACGGGAACGTTAATGTATCATTCATCAGAGCTACGCACCCTGCTTCTACCGCTGTATGAAAACATAACTGTAATGAAAATCCTATCGATTGGAGTCGCTTCCTTTTAGACAAATTGCACTCTTTTCTCTGCCTCTCAACTGTTTGGAAGGCAAATGTTGTAAAAAGCAAAGCCGAAAGCCCCTGAGACATCATCGCCAGTGCTTCATCATGACATGGGGACCTCAGCAAACTTGGCTTATAGTCCTTTTCACAGAGAGAGCCTCTTGTACAGCTTAAAACGCAGAGATGTTTCTAAGCACACTGATCACCACTGGAAAACAGTCAATGAATTGCTGCATTCAGTCAGCCCATTGGCTAATCAAATTCATACTGTGGACTGACAGATTAACAAAAATATTATTTTCCAGGCTAGATGACAGTAAGATTCCATTAAAGGAGATTGCCAGTGTGTTCAAATAAGATTTGAAATGTTATTCTTTTATTCTGTGACAATTTAGTCGGTTTAAGTGAACATTCATTGTCGCCCACAAACAGAATCCAGACTGCCCCCCCTACCTCCCTCCCTCCCACACACACACATACACTCAAACACATCAACCCGACCTCCTTATTCTGCAGGCGATGGGCGGCCTTGTGGTGATAGAGATGATCCCTGCTTTGATCTACCACCAGTCATTGTGTCCCTCCCTGCCGAAGTGTCCTTGATCAATTCAAGACACGGCTCCAGGGAAGCGGCTCCTGGCTGCCCTTGTGCGTCGAGGCCTTTTCTTGCAATGCAAACATGCACTGTATGCTTCCGGGGAAAATGCAAAGAAACAAAATGCGCTATGACACTGCGTGCAACATGGCGGCGGAATGCTCTAAATTCCTTTCAGAATCCTGAAATTGCTGGTTTCCTTGGTTAGCCCTACGAGAGGCCTCAGAAGCGTCAAGATGGAAATCGCTGGAAATTATCTCTGACATCATCGGCGCTATCAGTTGTCATTAAAGAAAAGGACACAGGGAAAGAAAACTATTTTAGAGGCCTGGAACACAGCCAGATACGCGCTCCCAGAGGAGGCTATGGAGAGCTAACATGCATGAAGTGACGAGACAGACACCAAGTGTGGATAACCATCTTCCCCATGTGCAGTCCTCCTGCATTTCTAAATTAAAGATAGAGAGATAGCATTGCGACAATCGCTGTGTGCGATCTCCATTCTCTGGTGAGGTAATGGGACTTCGAGGAAACAGATCAGTCCGGCATCACAGGGGTCAAGGGTTTATTTAATGAAGTTATATCACTGATGTCTCCTCTCTGTTATTATTATCAGGTGGCGTTCATATGTGGGAGCGGTTGTTGTGATATTAAGGTAAATAACTAGTGTATTGTCAAAATGCTACTTTCATTATTAATTGTTCCTAATGCAGAGATTGAAGTTTAGATTCTGTTAAGATGTGTACCATATTCAGATATTAGAGATACTGCAGGCACATATTGAATAAAAATGTATGATTACAGAAAAGTGCCCAATTCATCTGAAGCAGAAGATTTACTGCACTATCAGTTATATCCATAACCTGAAATTCATGATTGGGCAAATAAAAATCATTAATTTATGTCAAAATAACAAGCTGTTTTTAACCCATCAGCTCCTAATGCTAAGGAACATTTGCCCCAGTCTACCGCTGTTTCATCATGTACTACTACTACAAAAAAAAAAAAAAAAAAAGATTGATTTTTTTCATCAGTTGCTATTTAAACCTGCGGACTTTAAATACAGACTTCGCCAACTGGACTGAAAAATCCAACTCAGAAACCTCCATTTCTACCGCTGCGCTACCAAATGCTCATGCTGAATAACAAATTGTGTGACTGTGGGTGTGTGGGTGGGGACTGTCTGAACAATTCTGTTTCTTTCCACATATCACAAACCCAACTTTTAAGGTGGCTTTCAACTACAAAACACAGATAGTTTAACTGTAGAGGATAATGGCATCTTCTGTGGAGGACTGAACAAACACTGAGCAACAGAGGAGCAAAAAAATGGGCATTAGCAACACATGGTGCTGGAAACAGGTTTTCCATTCGTAATGAAAGATGATAATGACAAACACTAGACACACTGATATATATATGTGTGCATGTTTGCATGGACTCTTGTAAAACAGCCCAATAAAGCCATCAGTAAAAATGAAAAAAAACTGAGGATAAACTGAAACAGGAGCTTTGACTGCAATAACCTGACATGTAGAGGAATTAGCCAGGGTATTACAGCTAAACCTGTGGGACTCGGCAGCTACCGTAGGGAAAGTTAGACACATGGGCCAGCATACATGCTGTGACCCAGGAAATAGGGATGATGAAGGGATAATACCACTCTGGCTTTGAAGAAAAAGCAGGTCTCTGTCGAGGGCAAAACATTTCATACTAAAAGACACTGCAGCTAAAGAAGCAGTCTTGCCATTTCCTGGCACTTTGCCTAAATCCAAACCTGAAATTTGATTTGCTCACATCAAACGAATGTTTTCCTTTTTAATATCTGCCGCACAGTTTTTGATGAAATAACATTAAATTATTTAAGAAACTGCTTTTAATTATTAGTTATTTCTGTCAGAATCATTAGCAGCTCTAGCCCAGAGAAGACCTCTTTTTCTTGACACTGGGTGGGCTTGCATTTCCAAGCTTGTGTTATCATTCCAAGTGTCATGGAGACAGAGATACGGTGTGACATCACCGATGCCAAGCGGTGCATTCCTAAAATGCTTTACAGAAATATGGCACATGCAACACTCACAAAGTAACAGCCAAGGCTTAAATTAACTAAGTGAAAAAAAATATTTACACTCAAAATAAGAGAGTCAGCCTCACACAAAAACAGCGGTAGTTTACCAAAGGCACTAGAAAGACACAATGTTCATTTCAAATAGGACTACTTCCTGCAGAAGTTAAGAGCTGAAATGGCCCATTACTATCAATCATCCCCCCCCTGTTAGTTTAAGGCCATATATGCTGCTCAATTAATGAGAAAGAACAGTAATGAAGCAATTTTAGCAAATGAGCTTGTCTTTTAATCCAATTAGCTTTGGATGTCACAGCCAATGAAAATACTGAAATATCATTAGTATTGCTAGTAAAAAAGACAGAGGACCACCAAGGTAATAAAACACTTGGTTTTTGATTATATTTTAGTTCATGGATTCATAATCAGCCCCTGTAGTTTAAAAATTTATGCAATTATGCTTCACCATTGTCTCAAGTGTTGCGGTATGGGGAAGGTGCTCTATCTGTTGCTGAAGACATTCAGCCTACGGTGACTCT
The DNA here is from genome assembly GCA_900302535.1 of Neoniphon sammara. Lineage (NCBI taxonomy): Eukaryota > Metazoa > Chordata > Actinopteri > Holocentriformes > Holocentridae > Neoniphon > Neoniphon sammara. Next base: position 68,721 of record OMKZ01033295.1, on the reverse strand, counting down.
GTGACAGCAGCGAAGATGGAATGAAGAACTTGCAAATATACTTCTGCTGGTAAAGCCCAATATTTTACTTTTGGCAGTAATACAAAAAAATTGCCATTGCAGACTGATTACTAAGCAGGATAATGCAAATATGCACATAATAAGAATTAATTCGGAATGAGAAAATGATTATCAGGAAAAATATTCAGCTCATTGAATTGAATTTATTTATTTGCATATAGCCACGGGAAAATTACAAATTATTCTTCATAACATTTCATTTTGTTGTTATTCTGCATACGCTTTGTTGTGTTAACACGCTCACCTTTTGGATTTAACCTTATGAATAAAACAACACAGAAAATGGGCAGCGTAACACACTAGGTATTTGATTTCCCCCAGCTTAACCTAGCTTAACTCTGACAGGCTTTAATGGCCAAATACATGGAAGAATTGACCTTGTGTGTGTGTGTATGTGTGCGCACGTGTTTGCTGTGCTATTCATTTTGACACTTTTTTTTTTTTGCTTGTTGTTGAAGGAACCGCCAGCTTAGCTTCAAGCACATCATCCTTATAATTGTTCCTTGGTTCATATCTGTCATGACACTTCTATAGGTCTACAGCCACTGTCACAAATCTGTCTGGAACACAAACCAAAGCCTGCAGTCCTAATGGGTTGGCTCTATTTTTTCCCCAGTATCTCTCATACAACCAGTCTTTGTTCCTCATAGCACAATCTGGAGACGCCATTAGTGGGTAGGGAGACAGTGATGTTTAGTGACAGCCAACGACTTCCCTGGTCAAGAGAGTGCCCTGGAGTCATGAGAGTGTCACACACACCCCTCCACTGTGACTGAATGCAGCCTTAGCTCCCCGAGTTCACCTTTGTTCTAGCTATCTCAAAAGCAGGGAGCTAATTGTGTGACAGGGGTCGGGGTTTGGAGCAGCCACGACAGCCTGAGTCGTGCCACCGCGTAAAGCTGCCAACCTCTCTTGTCAAACATACTGCAGGAGAATCCGACAGGAAAAATTAGACGAGAGGGGGAGGCGCTCTCATTTTGCTGCAAGTGGCAGTTTTTTGTCTTTTTTTGTTCTGTTCATGACTATTGTCATCAAATTTAGGGCTGAGCTCAAAAAACATGCAGAAATTCTGCAGTCATGTAGTGGCTGGGTAGGATGATAAGAGAGGAGCTACATGGCCTGTGTGGAGCTGATAACTCAACTCAGCATAAATCAAACACCTTCTGGCCATTCAAATAATTTGTACAGTGGGCATCATATTTTGAGAAGGGGTAGAAGAATCGAGAGCGAGGAAGTATCATGCCTCAGTGCCCCAAAATGAAATACTGCGGACTTGTCAAATTATGTCCTCCAAGTGAAATGCTTATGCAGTAGTTTACTAGCATTATGATAAATATAGAGCACATTTTTAACATGCTGTACTTTACCAATAAGTTAACTACAACTGGAATATATCCAACTTCATGTTTAAATTATTTTTTATCATTCCACAATACAGGACATACAGAAGTGAAATGACCTCCATGGTGTAACATCTAGTACACAAAATAGGTAAGTAAAATATATGGGAATGGAATGCCTCTAGTTCAGTATGTGCAGTATATGCGGTAGATATATGATTATACATGTAGCATAACTTGTTCAACTACTTTTGTTGGAAATGACTTGAACAAGTTTTTATTTCCTCTATCAATTATGGAGAGCAATCTGTTAATGTCCTTGGATGACATGCTGCACTACTGACCGGTCTGTGGTTATTTGACACAGCCAGACAGGCAGTTAATCAGCTCGGGGTTCATTTGTGGATAGCATCGTGTGGAGAAAATACCACAGCCCACTCTATAGGCAGTTAATGGGTTTACTTGGCTGCCTCATACTTGTGGGACCATGAGCCCCACTGTTTGCTTTAGGCTCTGGCAAGTTCCACCAGGCTGTGGAGGCTCCATGCATCAGTGCTGGCTTAACACTCGACAAAATGGCAGTCAGTTCCAGAGGGTGGGCACAGATAATGTGTTAGATTTTATGTTAAAAAAAAAATTGTCAACACTATAAATCTTAAACATAGTTTGCTATCTAGCTCAGCAGCGGCCATGCATTTTAAGACAACTATACTTTCTGTAACTATAGTGCAGGAGGTGTGATTTTACGCGTATACAGTAAAACTGACATGGAAGAGTAGGCAAATCATGTTTCCAAATGCTCTCCTGTCAGCTTCTCAGCCTCCTCTGCTCTAATGAGTGCGGATGGGTAATGTATGCCATTGATTAAGGTAATGGAATCTGAAAGGTAAGACATGCTTGTTGAAAGAAGCACTGAAGCCTGCCAAGGCAAAAGAAAAGGGCCTTTGTGAGATCTAACACAAGTTATCCAAGTAAGAAAGTCCTTTTTTATACATGGGACTGGTTTGTTTCACAATTTCATCTTGATCCTTTGAACATGAGTGGGACAAATCCTTTCTTACAAATCTGGACAGGGACTCGAAGACTTTTGTAGCAGAGAGCAGAAAGATAAAAGAGACATTTTTGGTAGCAAATGATCTTCTTAAAATGATTACTCCATTCTTGTCTGCAAAGGCTTAGGGTGGCACAGTGCAACGTGCCGGCAAGGAAAAAAATCTTAAGGCAAAAGTTGAACAATGACATTTTAAACAATGATGTTCTGACTCAGCCAGTAAAGCTATTATTTAATCATTACTTTAGTGAAAATGGCAGAGCGAAGCCATATGCAAAGCATGTTGTAGACCAAGAAATTTGAAAATAAGCCAAATTACATTTGGCTTTGTGATGATTCAACTTAGGACGAAACTGCCCAAGTTTGGAGTTGGTTAATTTAAAACAAGAAAAAAATGATTTGAATAGCTAAATATGGAATGTCACCCTGGCTGTGCATCACTCAGCGACAAGGTGATTCAGGGATAGAGTCTAATGTCTGATTCTGAAAATTCATGTGAGGTAAAAAAGAAAAGGAAAAAAAAATAAGATGATTCACAAGAAAGCTTTCAACAGAGGAAAAACAGCATCAATAGAAAAGGTTATTCAGTCACAGACACAGTCAAACACATGGGAACTTTAAGTCTAAAGGCTGATGAATATCCACACAAAAGTCAACATCTCGCGCTGTTGGGTTTTTTGCACACTTTTAAGACATTGATCCAAGAGCTTTGGGCCTAACAGTGTGTGTGTGCGTGTGTGTGTGTGTATCCCTGATGGAAATACTCCAGTGAAAATGAAGGAATTTTTAGGTTCAGTGTGTTGTGGACTCCGACTTGTCTGACTGTACAGAATCAGGCTGATTTTTTCTTTTTGATTACTCTAAGGCTCGGGACACAATGGTACACTTTTCAAATCCTAACTGCTTCTCAAAATGGTTTTCATCACAGACCTAACAGATTATTTTTTCTTCTTTTTTTTTTGAATTTCAGTCATAAATATACTAACACTAAATGTTAAGGTTAATGCAGGGATCACACACTTGGTGATACAACTTAAATTATCCCACTGAGTCCTGACACGTCACCAGTGTCAGGACGTCTAATCCAGCGTGACACCAATCAAAACAACAATGGAGACGGACAGCGAGGCTCGGCTCGCTCCACGTCGCCTCACTGTAGCCTCGGCTCTCAATGCCAATACTCTTAGGATGAATCTGAGATCTTCAGCACTTCAGCACTTGTTCAGGACCTGTGCACATAAATATCAAACGGATCTGATATTACCACTCTGCTCATATTAGCCTGTGAGTCGATCATGGTGGTTTAGATCGAATTTTTAACCCTGAAACTGACAAATCATTTTTCACTGAGTATCGTGGCTAACGAAGGCCCCAGTTGGGATTCCCCCTCTGATTTGATCGGCAAATCGTCCACAGCCTAAGAGTGATGTGACACTCATGATTTTTCTGAATCAGGAGTAACAATTTACTACCCTGACTTAATTTATAAATGAAGGATTAATCATGTCAGAGGAGTTACAGAGACAATATCATGGCATTTGAAGAGCATGAAGTCAATTACTGCTTGAAACTGGACACCAAGTCACTTTAATTAAATGACAACTACATAAAACAAATAACTCTTTATATTCTCCTTTATTGGTCACCAGATGTCTGCCCTTCCCACCTGCATGTTAAACAACTGAACGAAATGGACAAGATGAATCGAGAGCTTTGTTGTCTCCACCAAATGAGTTCAGTGGTGCCAACTCCCGAAAGAAGCAACAACAAAATTCCAATCAATAATCTGTAAAGCACTTAAAAGTCTGTGTACAGAGATAAATGGTATACCAGCGAAAACACAACATTATTCAGTACCCAATTAAACTCAAGCAAATAAGTAGCATCTGTTAAATGAGAGTGGAGGCACGGCAGTACAGACATCATACAGTCTTCTGGACAGGAGCAGCTTGAGCGCTGGCAAGAACCGCTGCAGTATCAGAGTTACACCCAGAACAAGTTTCATCCATCAATTTTCCATACCCACTTATTCCTAATTTTTCAACCACCAGTCAAGTGTACCAAACAGATTTAACCCACTATGTACTGCTGGATGGGTTGAGAGGAATAAATGACATACACAATCTAAAAACACACAGGATTTTATCACACAAACTTTGATTTTTTTAAAGTTAAAGTGATTTGCTTATGGGTCCCAGTAGGTATGTTTTGTCACCTTTACATAGTTACCATTAGGTATCAGTGGTGGATTTGGTGAGTTAAATGTTGGGACGGCATGGTGCCTCAGTGGTTAGCACGGTTGCCAGCAAGACAAGGCTTGAATCTCCACCTCGTGTGGAGTTTGCATGTTCTCTCTGTGTTTACGTGGGTTTCCTCCGACACATGCGCATCGGTCTTTCTAGTCCGCACTAGTCGGTGCACTAGTCGACTAGTGCGGACTAGAAAGACCGATGCACATGAACTGATGAAGCCACTTGGATAAGAGGCGAAACGTCTTCCTAAGACAAATACAAGGTCCAGTTGCCTATGACTCAATTTTGCCCAAAGAGAACGATGACCTGGATAAATGAGAATATCCACGGATAAATGGGTATAAAACAGATGGGGGGATGGGTGGAGTTAAAAGCTGAGAGGCTACCGGGCAGATTTTTCGGAGAGAATGTATCACAAGACTTCAAAAATTCTGCCATTTTCATTTATTTATCAGAAAACAATACATACATCGTAGAACATCACTTACTGGCAAATGCCACCCATTTTTAATCATAAAATGTATTTTTGTCTACACTTCAGGGAGTAACTGCAATTATAAGCCAAAGGTCTCAATTGCTTCCATCGATTCATTATTTCATATCCCGTTCATTTAAATATTGACTTGACGTTCGTAAATCTTTTCTGTGAATTCAAATTTAGGATATCAGTGTGTGAATGTTTTCAAACTATAAATTCCAACATTCAATTTCTCAGGTGTTTAACTACAAAAATAACTTTGTACACAGTTCTAATTAATGACACAATATAATGCAATACCCAGTACTAATGCTAGGATAAAACCTCTCTGATTTCTGGCTATTTAAAATGCTACTGAACACCTATGATCATAAGCATCTCTTTCTCAAGTATCACTGATTACAATCTAAGTAATGTCTTGGATATTAATTCTACCTGAAAGCGAGCATTGTTTGGCAGTGGATAATTAACCAGCTGTGAAAAGCACATGATACATTCACTATATACAAGAGGAGCTGTTCTGCACTCGTCCTTTGAAATTCAAACATTGGCGACAAGACACTGCAGGTGTGAAATCACTTCACGTGCTTTGATTTAACATGAACGTATTGTCAATGGACATTTAAATCCATAGAAGCCATAAGCAAATGCAAGTCACACTGCAAAAAGGGAGCATCTAGCCCCAGTGCTAGCTATGTTGTCATGATTAATTCTGCTGGAGTAAGGACTTGAATGTGTTTCCGTGAGCCTAGTGTTCCTGATGGCCTTGCCAAGAAAATCTGCTGCTTTGCTTTAAGCTTTGAATCTGTAATGTTCAGACCCCATTTCCCGCCCTGAAATGGGAAAACAATAACAGAGGGACCTATATAGATCAGAAAGGCTGTTCTTTCACAGCCACACATTTTGGGTGGGTGATAAATGGTTCATGTGTTGTGGGAGTCAACTTGCGCAGCATAACATTAGAATTACACTGCAGATAATTTCAGGTACAAGTGAGAAGCGACAACTGAGAGATGGCACTTCATCAAAGCCATATTACAAGCTCTGAGCTTGTTGCTTTACACAGTCCTATAACCAAAGAGAGACACCAAAAGGTCATACAATTGACATTACTAATGTTCTATCAATACTGAATTATTAACAAGCTTGCTGCTAAACCCTGCATATTCTAACCTTACATCACACAACATGCTGTCTGGGGCTGAATGCGCTTTGAGAGCCTCTGTTGACTCAGTTGAATTGCTTGCCTAAGGCATCAGTGCCTGGACACATACACATAATGAGGAAAGGTCACTGTGCCTCCTGTCTTGTCAACAAAATCACTTCAAGATGACAAATCCTGGCTCAGTCTAAGCCAGACCTCCCTCAAATACCCTTGCCAATCAAGCACCAGCAGGGCCGTCTGGATAGCCTCAGGTGATTTCTAATTATGTTTTTTACATGCCATGCTAAATGGAGGTAAGCATAATAATCAGCCATATATTTGGTTTGAGATGTGTTTCCTCTTCAAGGTTGAACATGCACATAAAAGCGGCCTATCACTGTGTGTGTGATGAGTCTTCATACAACTAAGCTGCTGAAATAAAGTCAAAATTCATATTAGATGATTTCTAAAATTCCAGACTACAACTCAATGACACTATTTAAAACTTTGGACTGGCTATTTATATTGCATTTCTGGTGACATTTTGTTGTTTGATGTTACATTTTTTTTCATGGCTAATGAACAAAAGTTAATTCACTGATGTCACTGGGTGATATTTTCAATACACCTACAACTGAGTTTACTAAGAAAAAAATTCAACCATCTAAAACAGAAACATTAGTTATCAGGTTTCAATGTTCATTCCTAAATATAAATTGAGGGCTTCTCACCGATTTGGAGCAATGTTAAACAAACATACAGGGAAAAATCCAGCAAGGAAGAGGGAGAGCAAACTTCTTTCTCCCATTAAGCTCCATTGCTCTCTATGTACGTCACAATTTTACCAATGGAAAAACAGAATTACACCCCAAAACAAAATGGCACCAGAAATGCAAAGTAAGTTACCAATCCCTCATGTTTTTATATAGGGTTAATGTGTTTTAGGGTAGAATTTTCCTTTAATGATGATTTTCTTCTGAATGATCAAGTTAAATGGTTTACGAGATTTTATTAAAATTCTAAAAATATATATTCTAGCTACTCTAAATAATTTTAGATAAATTAACAAAAGCAGTCAAATATATAGATATACTAAATCAAATCTGACATGGTACCAAATGTGCATTGTCAGTTCAAATCAAATGACCTTCACATTCTTTCAAAGTTCATTCATCAGTGCAAGCGTTGCAGACTTTCCATCCAGTCCAGTATATGATGAAGTGGAAGTGGCTTTCACATCACTCCCTGGTGGCCTTACTAAGGAACTATTAATCTACGGCTCTCCATATTGCATTCAGATCCGCTTTCCACAGCCGCCACCTGGCCTCAAGTAAAGGCCAGGAGAGGACCCAAAGGACTGGACACTCTCTTATTATGAGCTGCACCAAGACACCTCTGGGTTCCTAAGCACTTCCTATGACAGTGACTGATGGCCAATTAACCAGTTGGAGAAGAGTATTGATCACCTGGAGAACAGGCAGGACCTGGAAACATCTCCTAACACACAACCTTTCTCACTGTACAAGGTGACAGTGACTGAGCAGGCAAACCAGTGCATCATGCATTTAAAAAAAATGATCAACTTTCTCACACAACTCTCACAGAGCTCTTATAGTCATCCCAGAGTTGGTTAACATCCACAACAAATGTCCACCGCATCTATATTCTGTTAAAAATAGTGCCACAGCGACAACGGCATCCTTATAAATAAACAACACAGAACAGTAATAGTATTATTACATTATTCCTCACATTGATATGAACTCAATGCTCAGCCACTCCTCAGCATGTTGGGACTGCAGGGAATGAAACCACAGGAAAGTGCCTCGGGCAGCATATTAGTGTCTTCTACTGAGACTGACTTCTGGACATCAACCTCAACCTCCACATGTTCATGTTGTGTGCAGAGGTGAAATCTTCTCCCAGTGAGAAACTGCAGCTGCGTTCAAGGTCAGCATTAGGAGAGAGAGAGAGAGAGATAGAGAGAGAGATAGAGAGGAGAGAGAGAGTGATGGCCCATGGGAGAGAACATTCGATTAGCTCCTCCAGGGAAAAACTCGGTTCAACAAGCTCCTCCTGACTTCTCATTGGTTGCCCTTGGATATGAGGTTGGTTGTGGACGCCGCATGGTTAGCAGCGACAGACGAGATGGAGCGTAATCTCCCAATGCCTGATACGATGTCAGATACCGCCATGAATTGTGGTTCGGATTCAGATTGAGGGATAGGGTAATCTCATCCCACATCAAAAGGTCAAAGGTCAATTTCGCCCTACCTAGACAGGCCAGCACAGATAGTGACTTCAGTACAGTACAGCACATTTCAGAGGGGAAACAGCCCGGCTTCAACCCCTAAGCGATCTCACATAGACCTGAATCATAGAAATGGGGTAATTGAAACAAAAGGGCAGAGTTTGACAGAGATGTAGTGCCTTTGCAGGGCCTCTGCACGGACTGCAGAAAATAACACGTTAACTCCTCCCCTCTTTAAGGTTCCTCCATGTGTCCTCTCCGATACCTATGTCCTTACTTCTACCTTCAAGACTGCCATTTGCAAATGATAAGGAGAGGCTGGACATACATAGCTTTCTGAGAGATAAGGAGTGTGGAAATTTGTCACCAAATGGAGCGTGATCCACCATTGTTTAAAGCTGACCTGTGTTGGCACTCACTGTTTACCTTTTATTCATTTATGCTGAACTATTATCTATGCCTCCATTAATCACAGTATCTCTGACTGAAGAAATGAAATTTTGCAAAACTTGCACAGTAAAAAGGAAGGGTGTAAGCACACTGAAAAAATAAGCTTCCAGTAATGTATTCACACATTTTGGGATCAAGGTCTGTGACCGGTTTTTGCAGATAGCCTTCCCTTTTTGTAGTTATTTTATCCTGGGCCCAAACCCAACTCGGGTAGGATGTGCACACCACACCACCACCTCTTTTTTTTCTAGGACTTACACAGTAAACATTCATCTGTATTCTTTCTAACAGACAAATTAATTTGATGGCCAGTGAATGAAAACACAATATTATTTGATCAGCGCTGTGCTGTAAATAAGCAATTCTGTCTGTCTTTTCATATCATCCAATTCAAATTTTGTAAGCAGTAAAAATTCTTAATAAGCATGTGCTTTCCTAAGTAGTGAAATGAGTTTAATTTTCCCCTATTTTGCTTTTCTTTTTCTTTTCTAAAGTGCAATTTCCCCTTTGCATGATGCCTTCTGCACTTGTACATCATGCTAATTTATTGGATGGGTATCAGGGTTTGGGAAAATAAATAATCTTATGTTAAATTTCCTTCCCTCGGTGCATAAGTCTTCCCTTTGCATGTGCCATTTGAATTCATCTCTCACGACTGGAGGGAACAAAAACTCTTTTTGGTAGTAAATTATCACTGCCAAGTGAAAGACCATATCCCTGCAAATACATGGCCATCATTTGCCATGCATTAGCTATGGGACAGAAAAGAAGCGGTTTTAAATTCCTTTGACCAGAAGGCAATTTCCCCCAATAAATTATGTTAATTTCAGCTTTCTCTCTCCTTATCACATTCTTTAGTGAGTCAATGAGGGGAGACAAAACTGCTTGTGAGGAAGACGACCCTGGGATGATTCAAATTAGAATTATGAGAGACAAGACTAGCAATAGAATCCCTCATGTGACTGTACTCATGCAAGAGAAATGGGAACTCAAAAATAATAGTATTATGCAACAGCTTTCTTCTGGTTGTTGTAATGGCCGTCTCCTCGCATCATCACAAGGTTTACACCCTGTGGAAATTGCTCTGAGGTGATTGTTCATACAAGTAGGAAGTGGTCTGATACTAAATCCCAGGCTCCCTTACTGATCCAGACAACAATTGCCTGGCAACGCTCTCACTGGGCAGAGGGAAAACAAAGGAAAATCCAGGATTTTATTCTCTCTACATGGATTGCTGGGTTTTTGATGATCTTCTCTTGACGAAGTAGCGAGGGACTAACAAACAGGCAAGTCTGACAAATAAAAAAAATGAATGGATGAAAAAGTAACAACCGCGAGGGATGAACAATCTAAACACACAAAACACACATACAGCACAGATGCATGTATGCAAATCTTTGTGTAGACACCCTCCCACACACAAATACATGTATACACACACACTTAGACAGTACACAAAGAGGAAACATCAAGTGCTGTATGTGCACCCATGGCTGAAAGTGGTACAGTTCTTTGTTCCTACGGCTGAAAGCGTACCTTCCCCCTCTGTCCGGCCTGACAGATCACTCACAACATGGTGAAAGGGAAAGTGCTCGACTAGCTCAAATCTAGATTGACAAGCCTACCTTTATTACTGACTGAGTTACGTTTCCCTGCAGAAAAGACAAGTCGGCTTTTGATATTGACAAATGCGGAGTCAGCACCTTTTCTCTCTACAGAGGATAGCTTGAGTGATCTCAGCTGAAACTGTCCCAGCCCTGATGTAGAAAGTATTGGCGACTGCATTACCTTCCAATCCATTTCTGCAACTCACTCGATCCTATAAAGGCAGCCTGTACACTGTGTTGGGAGCCAATGAGCATGCTTGTACTCACTTAATACATGTTAGAGCACAACACAGGCTGCAACACAGGGAAGGGCTGTGCCCAAGAAATGTGTTACAGGGGACAGGGAAGAGGCTAGCGCGAGTTGAGCATTTTCCATAAAACCCTGCAAACCTATCAGATCACATCAGCTCCAACATGCATCATAAAGTGTCTTGTAAATACCACTGCACCGCTATTTACTTAGCCTGAAATATGAGGTCCCTGGAGCATGACTGTTTATTTAATCTTAATATATTCATAATTATACACTAATTAATGCAAGAGAAAAGCCCTCTTAATTCATCATATCATGTATTTTCAGTGTCCTGAAGCAAGAGACGCAATTACACAACTTTTAACATGTTTGCCTTCTGTCCACAGCAAGGTTAACAGTTGGGAAACAAGCACGAGGCAAATGAAGTGTGAAATTCCTGCAAAATATATATTTATTTTTTGGATACTCACCAACCGTTTCCAGCTCAGCTGCATTATGATAATGATACTTAACATCCAAACAAATAAATATTGAAACTCTTTCAAAGAATAGTTTGGTTGATGTCCAAGTTGTCCAAGCACTGATAAATAAGCCACTGGTCTGAATCTGAAATCACTGGTGTGACTTCATACCTTGAGTAGCATGTAGTGTTTTGAAGAGATGGCAGGTATGACAAAAAACATGCTGGATTAATTTAACATAACTGTTTTAACTGTATTATTGCTAAATAACATTTAAAATTATTGCAATTAATAAATAAATAAATTGGATTTTAAAATATACACGAGAAGGAAGGAAATTGTATTAGCTTTAATAGCTTTATGTCTGACCAATCACAAGCGGCTTATTTGTCGCTGCTGAGGTAAACATCTTCACTCAGTTTGCCTGACCCCTCTTGCTGATTGTTTTGTACATCAAAGCACATTTGCATGCAATCGGGAGTGTCTGGCCAACAGGCTACATCATAAAATGTAACTCATCAGCGCAAGTAGGTAGTCTACCAACTCCGTAAAGCTGTCACCATACTGCAAATGCAGCAGGAATGACTCCTCGGCACAGAGCAACGTGGAGTTGAATGATCCTCTTTGCAGCCAGCAGAGCACCCGGTCAGATGGATGAATACGGGCTCTAAATATGTGGTGTGCTCTGTCGGGCATGGCCACATAAATAATAACAAAATGATGAGCGCTGTGATATTTTGAATCCGCTATAATTAGGCTCGCAAACTGAACTGAATGTTGACTATATGACCGTGACAGGAAGGCTAGTATCACTGAGCCTTGCCTTTCATTGTTTCATTGCCCATCTGTTCAAGCATCTCTTATAGTGCGGGCTGCCTCTTCTTCCATTCATGCAGGTGTAGCCCTAACTTCCCATCCAGTCAGAACTAGCGATAAAACCCATGCTACAACAGCTCCACACGCACAGCTCCACAAAATAATATTTGATTATAAAGCTAACGGGTATAGTTTTCTGGCTGAGTGGAATGTGCCTGAACTTAACCTTGCATATTGTACAAACGCTCCCCTATGTAACCTTGAAGGCTAATTGATGACTGTTAATGCTAGCAAATTTGCAGAACAATAACGACTGCGTGTATCTCGTTACGCACGGATACACATTTCAAAACCATCTGATATAACTTGCCACATGCCTTCCTGCGCGTACTTACTTCCCCACAACAGATACGTTTCGTTTATCTCAACACAAAAACGTACGCATATTATAAGATAACTCACCAATGCAGGTGAACCCTGCGAAGACGAGCCAGAGCATGACGAGCGTGGCGCTGAATCTACAGCGGACAAAGGGGCCCAGAAGTAAGGGCATCATCATGTTTTTTTATCGCCGAAGTTTGAAAAGGCAGAGAGGAGAGAGGAAACACTGTCAGGCTGGGCAGTTTATGGTCCGAAGAGTGTCCTCTGTAGCACTTTAACGCCGTTTCACAACGCCCAAGTCTGCTCCTCAGCACATATCCTCCTGCCGTACCGTGGCCATCGGTATCCCCGTCGTGCGTCTTCGTTGCTCAGAACAACGCATCACAGGTGTGGTAAATAAACTGCTGCCTCGCTCCCGCCTCGCTCGGCTTTCTGGATCTCTCCAAAGCTGCTATCCGTTCACAACTCTCTCTCTTTCTCTCTTTCTCTTTCTCTCTCCCTCTTTCACTTACAGTGCCAGAGAGGCAGGCAGTGTCAGCTTTTCTCGTCTCTTTGCAGTCTTCCCGCGAAAGAATACCTTCTCCAAATGCGAATATAGTACGAACTGGCATCAGAGAAAGAACATCTGCTTGCACAGCAATGCTAGAGTGATGAGAGTCAGGGAGAGAAGGTACGGTGCGATGAGCGGAGCAGCAAAACCAGGAGCGGACTCTGCGTCCTCGGTCGGAATGGAGCGTCCAAAGCGCATCTATTATATCCTTTTTCTTAGGGAAATATTTACATATCTTGAATAAACATAACTAGCCGTTTCATATGTTTGCACTGCGCGACAGAATGGAACATTATTTCATCCATATTATTTCAAGTTATCCGGGTGTACACTTTTCATATTATCTGCATAAAATGAAAATGATGGATATGACATTCAATCCTGTACGATAGGAATCAGATCGGCGCTTTGCATACAAATCCACGCGGATCGCATTTGCGCGTCACTGAGTTGCAAATGCATATGTCTGCGCTTTGTCTTGGGCTTTTACTCTGTTTGCTGCAGTATATCAGTGACAAACACACAGATGAAGAACCATGGGGATTACCGCTCCCATGGGAGAGCACATTTGTCAGTAAACTCAAACCTGGATGTGACTTATGTTCCAGATTGCTTTTCTCTCGTTTCTGATGGGGAAACTGGAGTGATTACCAGCCTGTTCAGCCATGCCTTTTTGCATGCTGCCAGAATCGACAGCAGATTATTAATACACTTCAGAGGGGGGCTTGTGTCTTTGTTTATCTGTTTGTTCACTCCCACATACAAGTCAGCAGAATAATAAGTGGAAGAAAAGAACTGGACCACTGTCTTACCAGCTAATTATGGGGCTCATGTAGATGGATGATTCCTCAGATAGAGCTCATGCTATTATACAAACTCATTAAGTCTTCTCTCCATCTACCATCCCTTGCTAAAGGTCAAAGTCACATTCAGGATGACAGTGCAAGGCGCACACACTCGGACACACACAAACACAGACCCATAGTTTATGATCAAACCCTGACGGCCATTGCATGGTAAGGGCCAAGAAAGACGCACAGCAGCAAAAGGGAAGAGAATGACTCAGCCTCCGTCACTTGTGAGGTTGAGCATAATGATCTCCCTTTATTATTCTCATAATCTGCTCCATGTACTATCAAGCAGTGCAAACTGGAGTGTGTTTCCTCTTGTATGTGCCTGGGAACAAAATAACATACTTTTAAAAAAAGCGGGCTCTGAGGATCTGTTTGCATTTCTACGAATCATTCTTGGTTGAACAATCTGTGTGAAGCCTAGTCAGAACGCATGGCCGGTTGACACTGAATTATCACTTTACAGCTGGTCTCAAAGGAATTGCTTGTGTGTGCGTGATGTGCCAAAGTCATGCTAATGTGTGTTTGGTGAGTCAAGGCGAGACGGCGGGCGCTTTCTTCCACAGTCTTCGCCGTTCTGCCACGTACTCTTGTAGGCCCCGGACACCCTGCTCCATATTCTTCTTCAATCAGACTACAATGAACAATCACGGCTCTTCGGGGAGTTGACACATTCAGTTGTTCATCGATTTGTGGTGTTGTAATTAATTTTCTCTCCATCATTGGCTTGAGTTACAATATCCTGAGACTTCAAGCAGCTTGTTCTCCTGCAATCAATCACAAACCTGAGTCAGAACCACCATTTCTCTTGTATCATCTTGAGTTATTCACAGCAGTCATAACTCAAAGAAGCCAGGGTTAGTGATCTGTAAGTATTAAGAGAACATGAGGCTCATTTGTATGTTACTGATGTGGTGTTTTTGTTCGTGTTGCCGTACATGAACTGAGCAATTACACTCATCACATATACAAGCCATAAAGACAACTGATTTGCCTGGTCGATGAGCATCGACCCAAAGAAGGTGTCCAGTGTGAAATTAATATTATTTGTTGCTTACAAACAACAGAGCCGGTCCCCTGAGGAGGATGCCGTGCAGCCTCTGACTGTCTACATTCCAGTGCAGACTTCTGGAGAGACAGAGAGTGTATCAGCTTCCATCACGACCACAGTTTCACAGCCTATTGTTTTGTTTATATCAAATTAAACTGCAATGCTACTCCAGAGAGATATAATTGACCACAGTCTCAGATTAAATGACTGTAAAGATCTTAATAAGCCATCAGTGGATTGCATATTACATTGCAAACCACTTATGAGGATGCAGTCCAATGAGAACGAAATTGAGGTTCAGATTTGCATGCCACAGCATTTTAGCCATTAATTACCATCCAAAATTACTCTATGGTGATCAATAGTGTATCAATCTAATTAAATATTATTGATAGGGGGGTTAGGAAAATTAATTAGAAGCTAAACAAATCCTAGTAATGCACAAAGCATATATTGAGCCAGTAGGTAGTACTTTTAAAATTATAACATCTCCAATGGGCCCTCCATTCTCTGTAATAAATTAGAGTTGCGCTCTTTATACCACAGAGGGAGACTCAGTCAAGTCCTACTCATTGTAAGATCTTTTGAAATGATACTGAATGTAAATGCCTTGCTCCTTACTCAGAATTTATGATAGAGTTATTAAAGCATATGTTACCTTTAGCCATTATAAAACCTGCCATCATCAGTACTTTAGTGAGACATATAGGCCTTTACTGCATGCCAGATTATTGTACCCATTGGTAGCAGTAGCACTCAACACACCAAGTGGAGATTTTATGATCTGGATATGCTATGCATAGCTGTGACTTTATTTAATTAAATTATTTCACACAAGTGGAGATAAAGTAGCCTCCATGTGATCTCACCTCGTCTGTGCAGTTGAGTGAGGAGCAAAAACGAATGAGTGAAAGATGGAGAGTTTAGAAAAGAGAGAACGAAAGAGAGGGAGGGAGGGAGATGAAGGAGCCTACTGAAGGTCTCTCATTTCAGCAGCACAGACTGCTGATGAAGCTGAACTTCCAATATCCCAGTACTTCAGCTCTGATGATTTCTCAATTTTACAGATATGGCCCGAGAATGTGATTTGATGAAAATGTAAAATGGGATAACCACCAAATGATATGAAATGGGCTGCATTTTATTCCATGACTATAAATCAAAACCAGACACTCCAAAAATTAAAGTTGATTCACTGTTTTTGATTCAAAGTACAACTCTCCTGACTTGGAAGAAGAGATGGTGTCTTGCCGCACCCTTAAATTAAGTTTTTCTTTCATGCAGATTCTTCACACATTTTTTTTTAACATTTCTTCTTGATTCTTTAGACTTTGTAGGTTCAAGATGCTTTATGGTTGAAAGCAGCCCAGGCACTATTTGAGGGCAATGCACCATCAGTTGAAAAAAAGGAATGCAAACAATTTATTCATAGAGTGTTTTTTTCCATCTCAAATAGATTCCTCTAATCTAAAACACTGTGTGAGTATTTGGAAATGTATGATGATTTCATTTTCTACCAGTCTCAGGGTCATAAATAAATTTGCATTCTGTCAGCAAAATGGACTAACTGACTTGTAATTCATCAAACCCGATGCTTAGCACTTAAACAGCTCAACACAGTAGCCAGTCTTTTCTTTTCCTATACTGAATTGTCTCATAGTTGTGTCGTCTAATAAGTAAAGGGGAAGAAAAGCCAACATTTAGGTTTTGAAGACCTCATAAAACAGTAAAATTAGAGAGAAAAATGAGCTCCAAGATGACGCATTTTCAAGCAGACTTCAATTCTGAAGAAAATGCATTTTGCATAAGGAGTACATTTTGTTTACTGTTCTGAATGTAAATGTCAACATAGCTCAAAGAGAGGCAAAGTCTTTTCACTTTTGGGCGCACACCTCATTTGATTTAAGAAAAGCATCGCCTAAACAACTGTTATGTTCTGTATTCTTCTCTCTCTGAAAATGTTCTCTCCTCAAATCAGAATATGTCTTGCTTGGAATAATAACACGACTTACTGTAGTTAGAGCTGCCTTGGAAATGTGAATGTGCCATTGTGATAGTGCCTGATATGCCTCTTCACTAGACAATGGGTGACAGTAAAACTATCATCCCTAACCACCCTCCACACCCCAAGTTTTATTTCCTTCACGTGTTTCATTCTTTCCACATAAGACTTCCTGAAAGATGTTTCCTTGACCGACATTCCCTTGTTGTTTTGAATGTCACATTGTCTAAGCGTGCATGGGAGCGGGACTTGAATGATGTTGAATGTTTTATGACTCCCTGCTTTTGTGTCAGTCTTTTCCCAGTGCTGCTCTGAGACTCTATGAGAATATCAGCTACCACTATTGAATACGACAGTGTAGGATTAATGAAATGATACATAGATTCACACTTAACATTTGAGAAGATTTCATTCCAAAATGCTACATATCCATCCTGGGGAAATAGCTTTAGAGCATAGAGTTTTATTCTAAGTGCTGCTTAAAAAAAACTACCTGAGATTCAAGGGCTATTAAATACATTTTAAGCCTTTTTATAGTAGTCATTTTGTAAAAGTAGGTGTCATTCTTTCCAAATTGTGGGTATCTTATTTATAGATGCAGGATTACAACAGCAGATACAGGCGCACAGGCAATCTGCCATTGCCAGACTAGCAAGTAGCTGCCTGTTGCATTTTATCCTGTACCACAGAATAGTTTTAGGTAATGCTTGTTTCCAGTAACCATCCATTGGAGCAAGCTGGCACACATACTGAAGGGGTTAGGTGTCCTCACACATTGTTCCATTTTTAGGCAGCATAGAGCACTGTTGGTGCCATTAATGTTAAAAAAACATCAATGTTAAAATAGTTAATAGCTTCAATAATATTCAATAATGTGCTCTCCTTTCACTCCAGTAATCATTTTGTCACAATTTTTAAAATGCTAGGTGTCACTTCTTCTTCTTCTTTTTTCAATTTTATCAATAATTTCATTTTCAGATCTAATGAGCCATTCAATTATCACCGGAGATGTGCTGCACCACCTTCCTGTGTTTGCATATCTCACATCTTCCACTCACTAGAACATCTTCTACCCTCAAAAAAAAAAAAAAAAAAAAAAGAAAGAAAATTCAGGGAGAGAATATAATTCATACACGACATGAAAAATTATGCTGAAGTAAGAAATTAGTTTGTGCCCAAATTACCAAAACAGACAAAATTGAAAAACAATGATCGCTTGAGCTATAATTCAAAAGTAATGACCTTCAGAGATTGAGTTGCAGTGTCTCACGCTATCCTTTTTTACATGGGTAAAGGTGTCATATAACATGAATAAATGAGACATGTATTTGTCACATCAAAACTCAATACCCTCTGACATTTGACATATAAACAGATACAGTTACTATGTTAATGGAAATGAATGGATTTTTCTGTCACACAACCCTCCCAGTTCAATGACACTTTAATTAACTAATATTTATGAACACGTTGGTATGAGCAAGCTTTGGATTAAATTTGCACTGCAATTATATTTCAACAGAAATCCATTGCTTGGAAACCTGGTTCAACATATTTTGACACTGCCTATTGTGATCCATTTCTACCTCTGCCTGCATTCATTCAAAGGGAGTGCCACACAAACAGGGGAGGTGGACAAAACATGTATGTGTTTAAATCTTTATTTTGCCTCTAAGCCTGTGTTTGCGAGGTGTCCAATCTATTTGTCTGAACACATTCTTGAAGAGGTGTCAGAATGGTATCGACAGAGACCAATCGGGAGGGAAGTGCACATATTGTTCACCCCACACACACATCTTGCTCATTCAATTCTCGGAAATTGCTCTGCCTCAAAAAAGGTTGTCATTATTTTGTCACTCAGCGTCCCAGGTGACATTTACAGCAAATAACCTCACCGGCTAAAAGAAACGCCACAGAAAGAATATGAAGTCATGTTTTTAACCAAAAAAAAAAATGCCTGTGCACAGAAATGTGCAGAGGGACCAAAATAGTCTCTACAATGCCACAAATGTATTACAACATGACATTTTTGAAATGTGAACACAGTGGTCAGGTACATCAACCACCAACTAGTGAGCAAGAGTTTTATATATCATATCGAGCATTTTAGTATTAGCAAAGTTCTAAATATCCTATTAGCAAATAATTTTGATTGTTTAAAGATATGTATTTTAATTGTTTCAAAAAAGATGTCATGCCCTTGTAACAAATAAGGAAATGAAACAAAAGTAGATCTAAAAATTATTAGGATACTTTTAAAAGGAGCTCTGTCCCCATTTCCTTTTTTGCCTCTGCTCACCCAAATCACATTTTTTTATGGACAAAAAAATATGTCCAACTCTTGTCAAGCCCATCAAATGGATTTTTTTCATTGTGGATGGTAAGTTTTACAACCTGTATTCGTTCCATATGGATGACGTCATTCGTGAAACAACCATAGATTCTTTCTGAGTGCTGCACTCACGACTCCTGCACTGTACCTGCCAGGATGACAGATGGCCGCATTACTGATCAAGCCAATTCAAAAATGCAGCCTTGAATTCGGCGGAGGATAGTGGTGAAGGGTCGAAGGGAGTTTACCTGACTTCTTCTGCTCTGTTACAACCCATCCTTCACCTCCCAAACTGCCCCCACATATGGCAGTTATAGCTGTGCAAAAATAAATAAATAAATAAAGCGTTAGAGCTGAGTATCACAATATTAATTTAGGCAGTACTTTGATATGCTGTTATATCTACATTTTAGTGCACTTTTTTTAAGTAAGTGCATTGTGCAAATTTTATTTTAATACATTTGAATGGGGATTTTGAATACTTTTGAAAAATACTTTAACTCAACTTGTCACCCAATTTATGTTGTATTTTTTATGAGTCTCCCCAGGTTTTATGCAGTAGGTTGTGTTTGAAGCTCTATTTATGCATTTTTAATCAATTTGTATACTTTTGTGATATATCATAGTACAGATTTTATTGTGACCCATGTATTGTGATACGTTTGATGAGGTCTTTGCCATTAGCCAGCCCCCATGAGTGTTTACGTGCTTCGAGAACTTTCTGGATAGTGGCTCATATCACTTTCAAGGTCATATGTGGGACATGATGGGTACATGTATCATCATCTCCATGTGACAAATATCTATGTATGCATGCATTAAGAATATATTATGAATATTACCATGAGAACAGAGTTTGCACAAATCACAAAACGAACAGTAAATGTGTTAAGATGCCTTAGTGTCCTGGCTAATGTCCACACTGCTGGCTCTGATGTGATACAGCACCTATAACTCTTAAACAAAATGATAGATGGTATTAGAATATCAATGTAAATGTAGAAATCACCCTGACCCAAGCTGAAGAGCTTAACCACATGGTCTAGGTCAACAGGCACCAATGTTACAAGCCTCATTCATTAAATGAAGTACTTGAGCCTCCTCTTGGGGTGAGTCTTTTCCCAGAGTTGAACCCACGAGTCCTGTGCCTGTCAGTATAATGGATGGCAGCGCTACCGATTAAGCCATTTCAAAAGTGCGTTCTTGAGTTAGATGAAGGATAATGTTTCTGCTCTATTACATGCCCTCATACCGTATGTTACAGCATTAAAGCAAAGTCTAAATAACAAATAGTGGTGAAAACTAGCCAGCCACCAATTGAAAGGAATCAAGATGCTTATTTGATTTTTGTATGGACCATATAAGGTACCTCAAAACTCTCTTTTGCTGGTGTAGATTCTTGAAAAAGTGTAGCACACTGAGATGTTCCTCCAATTAAAGGTGCACCATGCAAAATGGATTGCATCAGTTGATTCTGAATGGTCCTCCCTTCAATCAACCCAATCAAACGCCTTTGAAGTATCAGAAATCGAGAACGCTGATCGATAAAGTTTCTCATTTTTTAGGGTAAATGCACATTCCAAAATCACCATCAGCCAGCAAATTAGAACATGCAATGGTAGAAAGTATAAAAGTCACTGAGGAATAAAGAAGTTGAAATGAGTGATTATGTGATATAACCAAAGCAAATTTTCTCAAGGGCTCCTAAGAATCCTTCAGATTTATGTCCATTTGGTATGATTCTCCATTCAATAACCTTATAATATATTGTGTGCTGTGAGATCCAAACTCTATATACTGTGATAAAATAATCCTCAAGTAGGAGAGGTAAGGATGGCTACAGAAACAAAGCAATCACAGCTGAAAATGCCAGGGGCATTTGTATATTGGTTTGAGTTTTCAAAATCTGAATGCAGATCAGAGATATTTCCATGTTACAGTATGTTTTGATTCAACAGACAATAACACATTTACTGTGTGCTTATTCTGAATATAGAAAAAGATTCATATAGGTCACCCCTTCACATTTCCCCTCTCTGGTCTCTTGCTTGTTACAGATGTAATAGTTTTGTTTGTAAAATTCATCAGCCATTCGTCAGCTAAAGATTGTGAAAACACGAGAATAGGATTTTAGAATAAATATGGTTTACAGTAGATGAAGTAAAAACAACAACAGCAGCAGCAGGACATCTAATTCAACCTTTCAGTTATTATACCATCGTACACAGACTTGCAGAAGTAAACAAACCACACAGTTTTTGTAAGCTTGTTCAGAGGGGTTGTCTTGGAGGAGTTAGACCTCCCAGCAATCACAGAAAATAAGACAGCAAAAATAGTTCAAAGAGCCATAACAGCGGTTCTCCGAGAATCCCTTTCATCATTTATCTGCTGAACCTCTCCATCAGCAGAAAGTGCTTCGCCCGTACTGTACCATCATCGCAAACAAAGAGATTTAGCCTCAAAAACTGTCTGCCTTAGCCAGCGGAGTTACATGCTCACTAGCTAGGAGCTGGAATCACAATACTGCAAAGCTCACCTGTAA
The DNA here is from genome assembly GCA_900302535.1 of Neoniphon sammara. Taxonomy (NCBI): domain Eukaryota; kingdom Metazoa; phylum Chordata; class Actinopteri; order Holocentriformes; family Holocentridae; genus Neoniphon; species Neoniphon sammara. Next base: position 46,849 of record OMKZ01033295.1, on the reverse strand, counting down.
CAGATGTTGATTAAGTGCTGCCATGGAAACAAAAGTATATGATCAGCAATGGTATTTTGTTCAACATTGTTTAAGCATTTTGTGTTATCGACGCCCAAAGCATTAGCAAAAAAAAAAAAAAAAAAGTATGGGTTGCCTAAGAAGGCCTGTGTGACATATTGTTAAATATCTGCCAGCTATTGAGCTTGTGGGGTATCATCCTTAGCCCGCAAACAGGGTTGAAATTGATGAATGATGCAGCTTGAAAGGACTTGTTTAGAGATCAGTGAGACAAGCCGTCCCAAATAGATTCAGAAGATCACATGTCAGCAGGATACAGAGATATTCTTACGGGACCAAGGTTGTGTGTGTCAGAGAAATTTTATCCAGCTTCCTGATGGAGTTCATTTTTCTCCCTCCAGCCTCTGCTGTGTACCCCTTTATAGGAATGGGGAATTTATAAGAGGGGATGACATATCAGGACAAAAGTTGCAATGGTATTTTATACTGCACGTGAGCAAACTGGAAAATCATGTTATCTTGTTAACCTCTATAAATATATAATCTGCATTTATACGTCTGAAGTGATGCTCAGACAGTTTTTGTGTAAGGCTCACAGTACAGTCTCTAGAGGAAATCAAGCCCCACTGTGAGGCTAAATGAAGGTTCAGAAGCAGCAAGATGCTTTACAGGCAATAAAAATCTGATTTAGCTCAAATATACATGTATAATTATATGTATAAACAGACAGAAAGGGATACAATAGATGCTGATATGTAAAGACATCGGAAATTATTTAAATATAAGGACTTGTATAGACATTTTTATCTGTGCATGTCCATTTTATCCAAATGGAGGCTGTATTAGCTTGATAGTGTTGGAGCTGAAGGTGACACAGTGACTCAGTGGTCAGCGCTGCCACCTCACAGCCAGAATGACCCAGGTTCAATTCCCATTCCTCTCTGTGTACTGTTTGTATGCTCACCCCGCTTTCGCCTGGGTTTCTTCCAGGTGCTGAATCTTTACTTTTTATATTTAGACGACTTCACCGCAGTCTTATGACTGCGTTCAAAATTAGCAGAGAATGTTTTTCCGCATCATACGTAATGCGACAGTAGAAACGAAATAAAGGCTTAATTCATTCCCTGTAATGTTGACTGTGAGCAAAGCAACACCTGAGACCTGGAGGAGTACGAGGCTCTAAATCAAAGGATTCAACTGTTAGAGACAGTTCTCAGTCTATTACAACCAATATATGTCACTTAGTGGCTAAGTTACAGCCCATCTGTGTGGCATTCCTGTTGCCTGCATTAACTTAGGCTCTCATAAATCACATTATTGCTGTTCAGGTTTTAATGTAACTGACAAACTTTAGAGCTGATTCAGTTTTTATTGCTTGAGCTGCATATCAGTATGATTCATTCATATGGGTGATCTCTCCGTACTGAAACTACTGGTACAGTAGTTTCTGAGGTTGGTGTATTATTGACTGTGGAAAAATATGCGTAGGATTTGTATGCATTGACACATGGTTTATTACTGAGATCTTTTTCACTGTGTAACATTGTAGAAGTTTGATATAGTATTAAAAAGCAATGACATTTTAAGCTGTTGAGTATCCAACGAAGCTTTAGAAGGTAGACAACCTTGAGTGATTGTTGACAAATGCCCAGTGGATTTTCAAACCGCTTGTAAGCCACCACTCCTCTGTCTTCACTCTGCCCAGATTTACAGGGAGGGCCGGAGCTCTAACAATGCAGTCATCTTACTGTTCCTGCAAACACTTTTGTTTTGGCTTAAAACCACAAACAGTATCCTTTTTATTCACATAGCCTAAGGTTCCTCTTTTATGAGCCCATTTACTTGTTAAACACAAAGGACAAACACTGCATAGCAGCACTTAGAGCAATGTAAAAGTCTTTCCAAAGGAGGTCAGTTTCACATTTATTGCCTAACCCTAACTTCTTCATCTTTATGATTCAGGTTTCTAGCTTAGACTCTATTTATGCTTTGCTGTTTTGGAGAAATGAAATGATTTATTATATTCCTGTGGTTGTCTAAAGTTTATTTCTTTACTTAATCAAAAGCTAAAGTATGTTTGCAATATGCAGTGATACATCAACACTACTATTTTATTATTACATTTTATTATTACATGTTGTTGATTGACTGACAAATATGGATGGCAGACAATGAGTTTTTCAGATGTCATTCACAATAATACAGTACAGTATAATGCATTACTGATGGCTTACCTGCAAAATAAATAAAACAGCACTAAAACAGCACTGAAAACAAAAAGCAACTCTATATCAAATTAAAAAGATATTTAGGAAATAAGCATTGTTGCACTAAAATCAAATTAGTTTTGAGGGATTTAATCATATTTTCTCATTAACCCTATCACTATAAATAGGACGATATAATAATTTAGATTAAAGCTCTTTATGATTGTGATTAACAGAGGTAAACAGTGATGAAATTGAATGTGCTCGATTTATTTAAAGCTACAATAAATGTGCTCTTTTCACCCAAATTTTGACTGATTAGTATACTGTGAGGCAAAATGTTATACTGTTCACTGTCATGCAAATACCCAAATCTCTAATTTCAGTGATGACGTACAGTGTAACATTTTCCACTGGAACTGTATGTTAAAAACGTGAGATCAGATCAGATCAAACTTTTATGATCCCTGTGGGGAAACTGGGCCATTGTAGCAGCAAACAGTAACAGGATATAGCAAAGAAAATGGGAAATAAATAAGAATAGGGTTGTATAAACACACAGAACTGATACATTCAACACTAGAATATAGCAACATTAAGACGGTGTACAAACTAGCAATGGTAGTAGCAGTAAAACTGAGATGAAGAAATAATGTACAATATACAGTACAAATATACAAAAATATGAAATATATGCAGTATATGAGAATGACATGAAATAACAGCACATACACACAGTGTGCTTAACTGTGCCGGTATTCACATTAACAGATCTACAGAGCACCATGCTTTGTATAGAAAGTGTCTGGATAGATAGATAGATAATAAAACACCTAAAGCGATCGCCTTATACACCTTATCAAATGTATTCAAATTACAGCTATAGAAAACATGTACAGGCAGTTGGCCTAAATTAGCTCCTGAAGTGCTCTTTTTGCACCTTGGGGTGTTGAAGCGGAGGCTGAGGGTGCTCTGTAATGGCATCAGATCACCATAGTATTGGTGGGTGGTGTTATTTGGGATGAAATTCAGTTTACCTAGCCTGGGGTCCGCATGTTAATTAAACCTGCTTAAAAACAGATTTAGCTTGTTAGCGCCGTCCCTCCACCCTGAACATTTGCATACAGCAAATCCAGCATCTCGCTCTCTTTTGCCATGCATCTCACATTTCACATGGTGGGAAATGTTGGTCAGAAAGAATGAGAGATGGTTGCCAAGGTGCTGGGAGGTTGAGTGTGTAATCTCATGACAGCGGTGTGGACGACGTAACCTGCTGCACATGTATCATATGAGAGTGGTATGTAAACAACAACACAGCATGTATAAAGGCAGGTAATATGCCACAAGCACACGGCCGCCAGTGCAATGTCTGGCCTGCAGACACTTACTTTCAGCATTGCATGTCCCAGATTACACCATCTACAGTTTATAACACAAAGGGGACAGCATTTGGATTATACAACACAGTACAAATAATTGCTCTTCACACTAACCAAGAGCATGAAATTATATTTACTAAAAATATAAGTAGAATATTGCAAAGTTATAAGATTAAGGGCTTTGGACAGCATCGTCTATTATCCCAAGAAAGGGAGTTAAGTAAACAGAAAAGGAAGTGCTGTTTCAAGGCAGCCTGAGCCAAGCCCAAATTAACTACTAACAGTTTGACCTACTTCATACCCAGTGGGGCTGATTTTCTCATATTTGCTGATGAGGCCAAAGAGGAAAGTAGCATTAAGTGCAAGGAATGAGGCTAGTCTTTGAAAAACAAATAAGTTAAAAAAGTAAATAAGCAGAGCTGTGCACAACTTGGCAGAGATAGAAAATAACCTCAAATTGCCCTCTGACCTCTGCCTTATTGGCTTGAACTGACTGACCTATTTGTTCCGTTTAAATGTATTACATGATACTGTAGTATGATATGAAATTGTACTGACTATATAGCAGTATTGGTCTTGGCTTTGGTGTTGGCATTGGCAATGGTGTTGGTCTTAGGATTGAAAGTGGCATTGTTATTTTCATAGAAGGCACTGGCAGTTATGTCTTCACTAATATTACCTGAATTGAAAGACCTGACACACACCTTGTCTGTTAGGATCATCTATTTTTCATGAATTGGAATCTGATGGGGATTTCAAAAATTATATTACTGTCAGGCACACAGTTTCGGTGGCAGATGTATGAAAAAATAATACGAACACAAATGCGCGCGCGCACACACACACACACACACACACACACACACACACATTCTATTACTGTAAATGCGTTCATCAGACCATGGTGCCGTCAAGACAAACTCGACTTAGCTTTTTCAGGTCATCTGTAAAGGCAGGCATCCATGAGTTGTTTGTTATGCACACCTCATTGAAAGTTCCCAGATGAAAACTGCTTTTCAAAATTCATTTTCACTTCAGGTCATGAGCCACCAAGTCCCACATTAACCCTCTTAACCCCATAGCAGTCAGGAACAGTATAAGTGTACGTATAAAATGGATAGCTCAGTTTTAACATAGGTGAGGGCATAGCAGCTAATTTATGTGCTATTGACTGCTGTAACTGATCAAAATTCACCAGTCATACTACTACCTACAGTATGTGTTGCTTAGCAACCACTTTGTTTAGCTAAGGTTCAAGTATAATGCTCTTAGATTGAAGTATAACAATTATTATTTTGTCACCACAGATAAAAAAGATCACTTTAAACTTGTGTTCTTTCTTTATTGTTATTATTTTACATGTATTGTATATGTACCGTTTTACACTCCCCTTGCCTAAGCACAGCCTCTTGTGGATTATGGCTTAGTTTGTACTATGACCCTGATGGCAGACACTTTTGCAATATGAATTATACATTGATTCACAAAAAGAGATAGACAGATAGATAGATAGATAGATAGATAGATAGATAGATAGATAGATAGATAGATAGATAGATAAACAACACTTAAATGTGACAGTGATAAATCTCCACATATATAACTACAGTCTACCATTCAACATTTTGGCATTTTAGCTCTACAATAACACAAAATACCAAGGACATTGTGGAGAAGCTTGATCTGGTTGCACCTATTTGCAAAAGAAAATTTTAGACCAAACTGAAGAACAGTTTCTACATTTTCTGTATTCCATTACAAATCTACACTGGAATAAATGTTATGACACAAACAGCAAATACAGAGAAAAATCCCACAACAGGACTATTTAAAAAAAAAAAAAATTCTAGGGTCTGGATGGTTAAAGGAACATTCCACCTCATATACTCTCTTAGTGTTGTATATCATCAACCTGAAATACTCAAATACATTCCAGAAGTTATTAAGTGATGAAGTGCAATAATTTACCTTTTTGTTGTATCCACATTCCCTCAGCATGTGCTGCCTGCTTCTGCTTCAGTTAGCAATTTCCCAAGCCTATGTTTCCCAGAATGCCCTTGGACATCCCAACAAAGAAAACGTCTGGACTTGTTGCAACCAGCTGGGTTTTTTACATGGTGGGGGAAAGAGCAATAACGATGGTGGTAGCAGTAGTATTTTCAAGAGAGCGAGATTTCTGTCGAGCCTCTCACTCAAAACACATCAGATAATTATCAAATCCAAGAATGCCATGTCTACACTTGTGACATTGTGGAGAAAGGTCTTGCCAAGCTGCCTTGAAAAGAACAAGCTCCTCATGAAAGTGAACACAGAAAAAGATCCGTACAGTTCACAACACAGCTGTGTTCTTGACGTCACATGCAATCAATTAAGACACACAGCTGTTTATTTTACAGTGTCTTTCAATCAGATCTGCACTGTAGACACTGTACAGCACACTGTATAGATATAATGCATCATTTTTTCATTGAATCTTTGGGTTTCTCATTTCTTTTTGTCATGTGTGTCACCATCTCATGCTGCCTTGGCATGCAAATACAATTCCAGATCCCTGTTTTGCAATTACGCTTTAGCCATTAGATATTGCATTAAACTCAACACAGGTGACACAAGAATGTGAACTAATAAAGGGCCAACATGTCAAACAGATGTATTGCGTTATCGTCTACTGAGACTGTTTTCAAAATTGGTATCTCTGCCTCTTTTTCCATGATTTCTCCCTGTATCATTGTTGAACATCAGGGCATAAAGATGGATCTTAGAAAGAAACCATTGCTTTGTGATTCTGAGAAACTGACACCATAAACTGACATTTTAACGTTGATGTGTAAGATCAGATTTTTTTTCCCTCCCAATAACCTCCATTGCAGCTGCACTGAAATATCTTACTGTAATGTGACACTAAGTCATTCTCCACAGAAATAGGTAACAAAAAAAAAAAAAAAAAAAAACTCTCAAAAAACCAAAATATACCAAGGAATGAAAGGTACGTTGCCAGTGGCTGTTTTGTGAAAAGTGTTGAAGTCTTTAAGAGTCAACTTTTTCTCTCAGTCTTTTAGAATAAAATTGAAGAAGCAAAACTTACTCAGTTAGAATAAGTCATAAAAAGATGACCTTTAGAAAGTGCCTTAATCTGTACACGTTGAAGAGTCCTGCTTTGGTAAATTTACCTTGGCATGCATAATTTTTTGTGCCCACAGAAATTCCTATCAAAGGAATTTGAAAATGAAGGAAAGGGTGCAGAGGTGCAGCACAGAGGTCTTGTGCAGCAAAAACGGTTGCCAAAGTTCTACGGGGAAGCTCTCATTTAAGTAATTGATGTTTTTGAGCGTATGTTTTTCTTGTGCCTCAAGGAATTTAACATTTCTGTCACTCCGTGAGCTGCCAAATGTGCAAGAGGAAATGGAGATGAGGCATAGTCAATGGATTGTAACCTCTTTTTTATTGAGCTAGTTAATAAATGAAACTGAATTTTGCCAACAAACATGATTAGAAACAGCAGGGGTTGGGGGGGACTGTAGAGAGCCTCTTACAGGCTTAAAGGAAATCTAAACTTTCCACAGAGATTTTTGACCTTTTTTTTCCCCTGTCTGTTTTTCATTTTTATCTTTTTGGGAGTTTGAGAAGCCTTGTACAGCTCTGTGGAATTGTCTCATCTTCTCACTCTCTGCCAAATGATCCTCGCTGCGTCTTTGATATGAGGTGTATTCAGAGTAGAACCTCAAAAATCTGAATTCCAGGGCAAGCTCACTCCACCTGGGAATTCTGTTCTCACAAGATGCAGTTTTTTTTCAAATTCAGATGAGTTTTCCCCGCTGAAATGTGATGGGAAGGGGAAGTGGAATGTTTTCAGCAAAGTAAGGGTTCAGCATGATCACCTGGGGAATCTCTCATGTGAAGGTAAAATGGCTGGCCTTAAAGATGGGATCCCTGTACAGCCGGGCCTTGAGACAGGAAGTCATCACTGGGGGGCTCATTAAAAACATTATTCTGTTGGGAATCTACAGGAACACACAACTCACTATACACTAGCCTACTGAAACATGGCAAAGGCATTTACACTCCATGTTACATTGTTGGAAACAAGCTCCTGGGATTTGCGCTCCAATCTGCATTCCTTGTGTGCTGCAGGAGGTTCAGCCCTTGCAATATTTGCTTCTTTCTTTTTTTTTCAGCAGGGCATGTTCATTACTAGATGACTTCACCGGCATAGCCAAGAAATACACTCTGCAATGCTTCTTAGGGTAATCAGTTCTGCTATGCTTTATATTTGAATGAGCATAAAGTGAAGTGGCTTTACAAGCAAAGAAGATGAGTTTTGGCCTTGATGTGTTTTGCTCTGGGTTATATAAATGGCTGACCCACAAAGCTGACCCACTATTAGAGGCCTGTTATGTTACTTGATTTACATTTATTGTGCAGCTAAAGTATCATCATCATGGCAACACATTAATGATAAATATGTAAATGGATCTTTATAGCTTTATGTCAGAGGTACGGAGGCGTGATATGCTGGACAGTGTGCTACCAAGGAGATCAATATGGTGTGACTTCATCCATACCATGTATCCAGTCCATGGTATTTTTAGCAAATAGATGGGTGCATTGTACTGTGCTCTGAGAAAGGTGTAATATCTTTACGTGACAAGTGACCACATGACTGATGCTGGTCGTTCTGCAGAGAGAGAGAGAAAAAAAAAGACTATTTGTGTCTGCTGCAATGTGCTGGTGCAATTCTTACAGCAAAAGTGAATTTGTGCTGGAAGTTTCTGAATTGGAAGGGATGACTAAATACTGTCATTATGCCCTGCTCACAGACAGAGACTCGAGAGCTGGGGAACTCAGAACAACAAACAGACATGGATCCATGTACTGTGGAAGTGGCATTATTCCTTTGCCTCTTTTGCAGCCAACCACCTGTTCCTTTGTTTACTTGCCAGACTCTTCATAGATGGAATAATCTTTGGAGACAAGAGGGCTTGTACTGACAGACATGATACTCTAGCTAGCGCCTGCTGAAAATCAATCTGCGCCCAGATTATTACACCAAAGAGTCAGGAAAAACAAACGAACACTTATTTCCATAATTAATCAAGTGCACATGGAAGTGCTTCACTTTTCCCATGTAGACAAAGATAAGCTTCTGCTTATTGTTGCTGAATTTTAATTTTGGCTTGTACCTTGAATGGAATGCACTCTGCAGTTGGCTTTTGTTAATATTATCCAGTATTTAATGTCTGACTCATTTTGCAACTCATTTTGTACATTCGAGTAAATATAGATAGCTATGTTTAGCATATCATGACAAGGGTAGCTGAATAAATCAAGCTCAGTATGGTCTAGTTTTAATAATTCACTATACAATAATTACTACTGCAGTGCCACAGTATATTTTTCATTCAGGCTTGCTGTGAAATTCAAACCCTCAGACCTTCATCTTGAAGAGAGAGTGGATGACTCAACCACAGACCAGTGCTTCCTGCTCCCTCGCCCTCTCTGTCTCCTGTGCAGTTTTAGTTTCATTCAGTTTTCTCACCTGCCATGCCTGTGTGGCTTTTGGCACTGAACAGTTGGGCTGTGATTTTCTGGCAGGCATGCATCAACACATCTCCATCTTTAGCTTTGCGACGGCTGAGTCTCAGGGATGGTGCACCGGAGAGCACCCCGCAGGAAAAGACTTGGAGCTTCTACCTCGGGCAACAATGGATTGATCCGCCCATGAGTGTGACTAACATGTCATGATGCTCAGACGATCCCCTTGCCATCTTTAAGTGACAGCTGTAACGATTTCAAGTAACTCGAGCCGCCTATCAGGATTCTCGGGCGCTGTTTGCAGGCTTGCTTTTGAATTCTGTTAAAATTGTGCCTCAGGTTTGCAGATGTGGCTTTAGTGACATTTTTGGTGTACAACAGGTTTAGAGTGTCTTGCCAACATAAACACGAGTCTAAACAAACCATAACCGTGGAACACAATATTGAGTTTGTGCAAAAGCCTGACAAATGCTCACTGTAGTCGGCACCATTTGCATGAACACACTGCAGAGAAGCCACGCTGATACAATTTCAGAAATGCCTGGGAAAATGTTCTGTGCGTCTTTGACTTATATTTGGACCGGGGCAATCAATAGGAACAGAATTATGAGGCAGTGAAGCGAGTGATTTTAATCTGGGACTAAATATCCAGTAGTGGATTAGTCTCAGACAATTTCATACCTCCAGAGCTCTTCATGAAATATGGATAAGGTAGAAGAGAGAGAGGGGGGATTATGAAAAATAAAGGCATTCTCCCAAACCTCCTCCTTCGATGGAGACCAGATGAAAAGTTTTACAGATGGGCAGCTGGAGGATTTCTAGCCACTTTGCATAGCAGATGCAGCATCTCCCACAGCCTTGGTTTGGGCACCAGTTTAATTAGAAAGACCCCCTGGTAAGATACCTTTCAACACTGACAGTGGAGTTCCTAAACATGCCCAGATTTTCCCTCATTGTGGGATGTCTCATGGTCACTGCTACTGATGAGCATCGGGTGTGCAGAAAAACAAAGAGATGAGATGCAAAGATGTGAAAAGGGTCATTTACATAAGGGGGATCATTAACACCACCAGCCAGCCCGTCCTGTTCTGCACTTATTTACCTTGAAATATTATGAGCAGTGTGATCAAGCACAGTAACATTCATTAGTAAAGAAAAACAATATGTTTATTACAACAGTACCCAAAATTCATCCACATTTTAAATCAGGACAATGCTACTTTTAATTAGCTATTTCATTAAAGCTTTTTCACAGTTCCTTTAATATGAGACGCTATCTGACTACCTTAGTTATTAAAAACACACACACACAAATAATTCTTGACATGTATAATTATGTATAATTATCTCCCAAAGCTAAAACTCAGCAGATACACAATTTAGTCTGGACGTTCTTCAAAGTTTGTGTGAGCTTTGTGTGAAATACTTGTGGACTGAGTTTTAATTCAGGGTTTGGCCTGCAGTTCTAAGTCAAAAATGTGTCTTGGTCCTCTAATTCCAGTCACACTGGAAATAGAGGGCCACTTCCACTTTTCCACCATCCTTTCATTAAGAGTCTTCTCTTTTGTTTGGCCAAATTGTCCTAGGGAAATGGAGAAACACAACCAAGAGCTTTAGTAGACTTCCTCCCCGAATGGCAAAATGTTTGTTGGGAAGTTGGTAGACCTCATTACCCCTTGCAGGCTTTTTTAGTTTACTTCCTTTTCATGTCGACATTCATTGTCGAAGTGTCACCCATTAAGGTTTGAAGTGTCATTTCACTCTGTCTGATTATCTTTTTATTGCCACGGAGGCTTCAAAATGCAATACATTAAAACACAAATCTGGAACTGGTGTCACATTAAAGCTATTATCTTATATGTTTCAGTTAATATTTGTGAAGATGAATGAGTCTCTGACAAAGCTGAAACCCTAGAAAATCAAGGATCATACCCACAATATTATTGATCAACATAACACAGTATTGCTCCATTTATGAATTGGAGACTAATTTGTGGGCTCATATTGGTTTAACTGTTATTATCCTCATGAGATTTGTTTAATCGCAGTGCTAACAGTTAGGATTCCAGAAAATGTGCTCATGTCCTTGTAAAATCTCCTTGAGTGCTTTCACAATAGCCATAGAGTTGTTGTGATTATTATCAATGGAGCAGTTCCAGCTTTTCTCTACAACTGATGAGTTTCGTTCCAAAATGAGATACCACCATTTATAGAAGATTAAGCAAAAAAAAAAAAAAAAAAAAAAGAAAAAGAAAAAAAAAAAGAAAAAAAA
>OMKZ01033295.1:23264-35439 GCA_900302535.1 Neoniphon sammara | reverse complement strand
AAAAAAAAAACCATTTAAAAAAAAAAAAAAAAAAAAAAAAAAAAAAAAAAAAAAAGAAAGAAAGAAAAAGAAAAAAAAAAAGAAGAAGAAGACACCCACTCTTCCATATTGACTGCTGGCATGAAAGTGAAGCACATTAGTATTCAAGTTAGACATCTTCTTAAGGCATTTGTTTATAACAGTACATTTTTTGAGCTCAGAATCATTTAAGCTTTTCAAATATTGACTGATGGTTTTTAGGTGGCAAAAATGTTACAGCTTGCATGTGTGCCATGATCGAGTTAAACCCTTTAATTGGAAAAAAAAAGAAATAGACGTTTCTAGAAGCGAAAAGGATTAAAAGAATAGAAAAGAATAATGTACACTATTTGGTCCTTGTTTCACAAAACAGCTATCATTTATATCAGCGCTACCTTAGAGAGAAATTCAGTTTGGCTTTTACTGATCCTGATGAGTATTTCGGAATATTAACCTTGAATCAGTGGATGCTTGTCAAATCGATTCAAGTCTCCTTCAACAAAAAATGTGTTAGCACTTTACAGGTGCTCGGGTGGAGAGGCGGGCATGATGCGTGACTGGATGATTGGAGTGAGGCTCATTTTAAAAAACTGCGTCTCTTAACACCAAAGTGCTTCAGTAACGCGGCACTGTTGTAATTGAGAGAATCACTGGACAAAATATTAAATTCTTAAGTTCACTCAGACATTACAGGTAGGAAATGGCCAAGCCACTTCCTGGTATGCAAAATGTACAGCAAACTAATTCAGAGCTGGTGTTTGTGTGACCAAGAAATACACATAGTCTGACTCTTATTGAGGTGTTCCCCCCAAGCACCTGATAATATTAAAAATGAAAAGTGAATGACTTTTATTTTCTTAGCATAGATTGAGATCTTAATGGTTGATTTGAAAACAGTCTGAAGGTGAAAATCTCTATAATCTTCATCTGACGGTGCTTCTCAGAGATTATACAGTGACACGATCCTTGATTGTGGAGATGAAAATAAGTCGCCTTGACACTTATCACCAGGGGACTGAATGCTACAAGATTGCAAATAGTGATATCTGTGATAATCAGTGTGTTATTCTGATAAGAATAATGCAAGTTAAAGGTATTACAAAGTCTGGAAGGAAGCTGTGACACGCATGCTGCTTTGTCCTCTGTTTTCTGTTTTTGTATTTGTAGCCTTGAGACAGAAGTGGTGAGTAACAATCCTTAAAATAATTAATCTAGCTTACCTTTTTTTTTTTTTTTTTCTTGAAACAAAGGTTTCGTCCCACTCAGCACCCTGCCCTCGTTGTGCATATATTTCAAACTGGCATCTGCATTCTGATCTACGGATGTAAAAGTGCAATGAATAAAAAATGTGGGGGTAAAGTTATACATGAGAAATGTTGTGTGCTCCCTCTAGATTGATTTTGCATAATACTCCAAAAGGGGTTATATCAGGTTTTTTACCATCGGCAAGTTCACTGGTGGGTTAATACAGTATTTTAACTCCCCTCATTGAGTATAGTGAATAACAACAAGTTTTAAGTTATGGCCATGTTTATTCAATATTGAGCCAAAATGCTGTACTGGATTATCTATAACTTCACAGGAAGAATGCCTAAATTGACTCCTATTTATAGCCTGTATCCATGTGTTGTTGCTTGTGTTTTTCAGTGAGTCTGTTTACCACCACAACTTTGCAACTGTTCCTGATATGGCCACTAAATAAAATTTAAAAGGCTTTGTGTTGTTGTGGGAAAACTGAAAATGAAACCATTATCTCCCTCCTTAACACTTTGAACAGATTTAAAGGATCCATCTACCATATCAGGACTCTGTAATTGTGTAACTTGGCACACGTACTGTACACAGCAGACCTTGGCCTACAAATTTGTCATTTGAACTAGCAGCTAAAGCAACAGATTATGCAAAATATGGAATATTTGGATAAATGTGGCTTTTTTTTAGGGGGGGGGAGTATTTCTGCTACAAAAAATTATTATACTGACAAATAGTCTAAATGGTCTTCAAACTGACACAAATAGAAGATGAATTTCAGACAGGACGTACTTGATTACAAAATTGCCTATAACCCCAGGTTATACTGTCCTTAGTATCTATTTTGAGGACAGGCAAAACAATGCATAATTGCAAAGACATTTTACAGTCAATCAGTGGCTGATTCTACTGCTTAAGATTTGTACGTCTAAATCTAATCATGTGCATTTCACTACATTTACTACATATGGTCTGGTTCATGTGGTCTAGTATCTAGTATATAACCCACTATCTCAATTTAGGTTTTGACAAGTACATCAGAATGTGGTCTTTAATATACTTGCAGATGTATGGGATGTTGCAATTCACAAATTTTTATTTATTTTTAATCTATTGTACCCATGGACACACCAATACCATTAGCTGCAACTTCTAGTATGTATAATTATATTTTTTATTGCACTATAATCATGCATTTATTTTCTTGGATTTTAAATCATCAGGCTACTGCAGCTTCTATAGCAATGACATTAACCTCTCCTATTTCCAAATAATCACTGCAAACTTTTGGAACATTTATTACATGACTGCAATGTTGAGATGAGTCCAAATTTTTAAATGCCCCTGCAGTAATGTCCCAGGTCTTATGGCCTCATCTATCTGTTATTAAGGCTATCAGAAATTATAGATGCAGGGTCTAATGTTGGTTAGTGTGAGCTATTCGTCACCTAAACTATTAGGCGTTTTAGAGAGCATTTTCCAAAATGGCTTGTGCGTCATTAGTTAAACTAATTACAGTCAATATCTCCATCGGTACAAACACACATTATAGATGAGCTCACAGGTTACCAAGGGGATGAGTGCTGCTTTTCACCAGAATCTCCAGCCTTTTCCAGTTTCTGATTTGCTTTACAAACTTCTTGCTGAATAAATAATTGACAGTGAAGAGATTAAATCATGCATTAGCTGGTCTTGAGATTGGTGTTTACTCCTCTCAGGAAAGTGAACTAGCATTTGGAGGAATTCAGTGTTAGGTACGAGAGAATAATATTAGGCATACAGAAGGAGACATCCCTTTCTTCACTCTGGCTAAGCAAGACAATTCAGCCCTTGTCACTGGTGCATAATAAATGCCCTTGATAAAAACGTACACAACTGCAGGACTGCCTGTGATGAGAACTCCCCTGACCTTAATTAGCTGTGTTCATGGCATTTCATGAACCCATTACAGTGACTTTAAAGCATATCCATTTCATTTCTCACCATTTGTCTACACCCGTGCACCAGCTAATGAGAGCCAGGGAGAACCAGAGAGGGCTATTTCAGGGCTGAAACACTGTCACCAACCAGAGGTAAGACGCTGGAATAACACGGGACTACTCTTTCTTCCTTTTTTGGTCAACTTAATTTCGTTACATTTATTACAAAAATTTAACTAAATTTAAATGTAACTTTCCAAAGTGCCACAATACTGAATGATTTTACTGCATCTATATCTACTATAGTTACATTATGCATTATAATATTCATGAAGATTAAATGCGTGGCCTTCCAGTTTGCTGAATATTACTGCTTGTTTGTTTGTATGCCTTTCTGAAATTCTTCTGGGCATATTAACAAGAAGGACTGGTGTGTATGGTATGTGCCTGTTTGTGTGTGCCCGTGTGTGTGTGTGTGTGTGTGTGTATGTGTGTGCGTGCATGTGATTTAAATTGTGTACAACAAGCACGCTAACCTTAGACATTATGCTGTCAAAGATTCTCCACTAAAAACCACTTCTGGTGCATTAGGTTGCACATATAACAAGCATATGTATGGCTATGCATGCCTGCTGGTGTTAAAATGTGTCTGTGCATGACTGCCTCTGTACTTTCGTGTCTGTGAGAAGTGAAAGTCAGATGCACTTGAACCATCCCGATATCAAAGCAGGTAACACTTCAGGTGGAAGTTTCTCCCTCAGGCCACAGTGAACAATGTTGACCCAAGAGTGGCCATCCAGTGTATTCCTGTGAGTGCACTTCAGCCATAATAACACTTCACCACCTCTTTCATCTATCACCACCCAGCTATGAGGCTGCAAACATTGTTTTCTGCTGCACACCATCGCAGGTCTGAGTAATATTCACTGCAGAAAGCATAAATGCGCTCTGATCAAGGTGTTTGCTTCCACTAGATGTTTAGCTCTGTTTGCCAAACAAGTGTTTTCATGAATAACAAACATCATCGGTGTGAGCTGCTGAGTTTACAGTGATGACCCGTGTTATGTCAAAAGTCCGCCAACAAAGAGATTACCTCGAGTGGGGAAAAATGCATTGTTTGGCATTATTGCATAGCCTTGCCACAAGGACATCAGCAGCTGCTGATAGCAGGCGCAGAAGTCAGGAAGTTTTACCGTCTGCTCAAGCACGGAAATGAGCATCAAACGTGCAAGCCCACATCTTGACAAAAATTGAGCTGCATTCACTGTAATGGAATATGACTGACAGCACATGATTTTCTGATTACATGCCTGACAGCTTGCACTTATTGAAAATGATGGGGACAGATGTTTGCTCTGACTCTCAAGCAGTTAGATTTTGACTTTATGAAAATGAGAAATTAATTGAAGATGTAATGTGGTGCAAAAAGATTGTTTTTTTTCTTCTTATAAGTGCTCTGGGTGTGCTTTAGCCCGTATGATAAAAAGGTCCACAGGCAGGAATAACTCCTAAACTCTACATTGTTTAGCTTAGTTATGTTGGTGTAAAACATTTCCTCCTCATGAAAAGGTAGATGTTGTGTTTATTTTGAATGAGCCAAGATTAAACAAGTATAATAGCTAAAGTTATTGTAACCAGATGGAGTTGCAAATTAAACTTGCAATTCGTTTAGCAAAAAAACACAAAGTTGCATATCTGGCCATAAAATGTTTAAGTTAGTGTTCCCCAGGATTACTTCAAAATTAAATGGTGCACCATTAAAACAAATGGACCTTTTTCACGGCAGCCATTTTGACATGAAATAGCAGGGCAAGTACAGGTGTTACTAATGACATTAATTAAGGTCTGGTCCTGCTATGCTTAAATGGAATAGAACCTTAATTAATATCATTAATAACACCTGTGTTTACCTGCTATTTCATGTCAAAATGGCTGCTGTGAAAAACGCCTTTTGCATGATATGGGTAAATGTAATTTTTTTTTTTATCTTCATATGTCTTTAATAAAAAGGAATTAATGTCACTTTGACATGTGCAGTGGGCTTTAGATTTAAAAAAAAGGTAATCTTTCCTCAGACCTCCAACACGTCATGTCTTTTTAATTTTGGATGTACAATCGAAACAGGAAACTCATGTTTCCTAGAATAGAAAATCCACTTCTCCTGAATGACTTCTATAAAGGCTGTGTCCCCTCACAGACACGGGCAGCAGAAGAATGCCTGAGTGATGCTGCTGGCTGGAGGCCTTTGGGATGAAAAGGCCCCGCAGTATGTGACACCCTTGGCACGGCGCTGCTGGGCGCCTCCAGCTGACGCCATGGCTCAAAGGCCCAGCGCCAGGAAAGATCAGACAATCAATGTGGATGGGGAAATAAGATGGTTGGTGTCAGCTGGGTAATTTTGTTTACCTAAGAAGTTTGTGTGTGTGCAGTGCTGCTGTGATGATTATGGGGGTTATGATTGTTGTTATCCACAGAGTCATTGTGTTCAACCCGCTGTCAGTTTCAATTACCGCTGTCTGTGCCTCCAAATCCTCACACAAGCTGTACAGGCCCCCTGACAGTCTTATTACCGTTAAAAGAAAATCCATACGCATCAGGTTCTCTTTGTGTCTTTGCTCTCCAAACTGAGCATGACAGAGTGGGAGGGTAAATTCATGTTATGCCTTGTGGGTCATCAAGGTTTCCATCTGTGAATTGAGCCTCTTTCCTCCAGGTTTTGAAAGATACAAATGCCTCTCGGGTTAAGGATGGGCAATTCAAGTTCCAAGTTCAAGTAGCTTTGATCTCATGTGCAGCACTGGCTTTGCCGAGGTAGCATGAGACAGGAGTGGGGAGATGCAGGTAAGTAAGCTCACTGACCTCTCAAGAGAAATAAGATCTGCCTGCTGTAATTGTTCACTGTTCCATTTATTTTCTTATCTATTTGACTGCCAGCCTCTTGACAGCCAAGCGAAGATTATTGATCTGTGCTTTAAGGATATAAAGGACACGTAATCTAGCAACATAAAAAGCGGCACACAGTACTGTACACATAACAGCAAACTGCATAAGCCACACAGGTAATTCTTGTTGTTAAATACATCAGATAATGCATCCCTCAGAGGAGACATTGAAAATGACCTGCATGCTAATTTGTGCGCTCTTAAAATGAAATATGAAGCAAGATGGGCTAATCTTTCCACATTGTACTAGAATATCGGTATAACAATCAGCAAGGGAAGGGTATCTGTGCATTATATAGCCACATTATGCAGGCTTACATGGCTTTTAGGGTTTTTGTAAACACAGGTACAAAAGAGCTTTTCCCTAATTAAAGTAAAGAGCAATTTTTGACTCAAATGTTGAAAAATGAACTCCACTTGCTCCTATTCCACACTGAAGATGTTTTTTTCTCCAAAAGTGTCCACGGTAAGAAAAGTGTTTTTTTTTTTTCTTTATTGAAATAAATTTAATTGCATTTGTGTTTTTTGCCCTCTAGCAAGGTTCACCCACAATGGTTTAATCCTTACATGGAGTGGAGTGAAACATACATATATAATGCATAGGCTTTGGATTGCATTTAATATGGAAAGTAATTAAGAAGAAATCGTTTTAATTCACTGCTCTTATCGTGGCACTGGTTTGAACCTGGAATAGACAGGGATGATGGAGGGGGAAGGTGTGGAAAAATGGTGAGCGAGGGATGAGGCAAAGGGAAGGAGGACTGATAAGGTGGGATTGGTGCTGTCAGGGTGTCTCATATGAGGCAGGTGGAAATTCAACCTCTCAGAAAGCCAGAAACACCCCCGCAGCAGGCACCCTGGGAGCGTGGACAATTCCATCATTAAACACAGGAGCACCAAATCCTCCTGTTTTAACCAACTGTACTTAGCATTCTGAATGGAAATTGATGAACCGCCATTGCTAAAACAAAAGAGCTCGCCTGCACGCCTCACCTTGTTAGAGGAGATCTGAAATGGAGGCATACCTAAGAACAGGCCTAATTCATTCCTGGCTCTCAGAGAGAACCGGGAGCTTCAGACAAATAAATGCATTTGGTCCCCCCAAGCTGGTCTTAACTATACCATTATTTTTTTTTTCCTCCATTCACAGATGGCTGCCCTCAGCTTCCCTGCGAGGATTGCAATTATCAGGATGTGTATAGTTTTATATTCAGACTCTTTAGGAGAATTAACACCAGGCAATAACTCAAATGTGTTACATAGCAACCAATGAGTCAGTTCCCTGAAGTATAAGAAATGGGACCGATATTGAATCAAGTCAGTCAATATAAGGTTCAGTCTAGCCACAGATAGGCTAAATTTGGATCACATCAGGGAGAGTGAACCATATAAGCTATAAGGGCAAGTAAGGAAGGGATAAGTACATGATTTACCGGTAAATAACCCCGAGCTAAAATACACAGGAGATATTAAGTGGATCTGACACTATCTTAGTGTGCTGCATTTCAGAACAATTTTACCTGTAAAGCTTAGCAATGTTGCTGCACCTGTGGCAGCAAGGTTCAACGGAGGACTTTCCCTGTTCACGTAAGGCTGAATCTTTATTTATGGCGTTTTTCATCGTCATAATGGATATCGCTGCCGGAGCCAAGAGCCTTGTTTTCCGGGGGAAGTTGTCGGTGCACTTGCTGATGAGTCAAGCAACAGCGGAAGGGAATTACAAGTTCAGATCCCCTGGCAGTATACCTTGGCCCTGTTAGGGAAGAACATGCTCCACTCTACTGCCCATTTACTCCACAGATATGGGCTGCTCAGCTTTTACAGAATGTTTACTCCTCGGGGGATTGGCTGCATCCTGTTAAAGTTCAGGTCACTTCTTCCCCTGCTCAGCTGCTGCTGCTGCCGTTCCTCCACCACTCTAGTCACCTTCCTTTTACACACAGTGCATCCAGACCAGGACAACATCGGCGTTACCCTTCAGACTTGGCCAGGAGGGAGACTGATCAAAGTCCCTGCATTTAAAACATCTTTATGTGCCGGTATTGTGTTCCAGTGCACGGAGGATGTGTTGGCAGTGCACACCACATACAAAAGCCATACACAATGCACTCATTCACTGCCTTATAAACCTCATGTGCAAGAGCTTCTGTGTGTCCTTCAGAATCAAGGTTATAATGCAATTAACTTCCATCCATCTCTTCAAATAAATTGCATGTCCTACTGCTGAAGCTGTCACATCTGACACTGTTACATTAAAATTTGACCACGTTATTTATATAATCAGAATAAAAACTGGTGTATTTCTCCAAGTACAATGATTGCACAAAAACTTGTTGTGACTAATTGGTGGTGAGGCATAAGAGGAAAATAGCAGACCAAGCATGAACACTTCAAGTATGCTGCGTATTCACGGTTGAACAATTGCTCCAGCGTAGAAGCAGTGGAATAGTCACAGCAATGCAAAGTACAACTTAGAAGACAGATAACCTGAGTAGCTTATCATTGATCTTAGGTAAAAAACTTTGTGTATGTCTAAGCAATTAAGAAAAGCAGCCTTGTTTTGACTTTGACAACAATGCTTTTTTCTAACTTTTGCAGTCAGTTTTGAAATTATAATCAGCCCAAAAGATCAGAGAATTTTTTTCCTCAATCCATAGAAGAGCATGTAATCCTTCAACTTTGGTGAAAACATGGAGAATCATCAAAAGTGGAGTTGCAGTACTAGAGTGTCATATTACAGTCTATGTGGAGATTAGCAGGGTTCAGTCAATCTGACAGTGCAGGGTCGGATGTGTTTGTCTGCCTGTGTGATTGTTGGATTTAACAACCCGCAGTACATTCTCTTAATGCAATAACTAGCTATCGTGGACGGAGTATTACAGCACCCTGCGATAAAGACACTGAGCAGGCCTCCGCGGTGACAATAAAGGAAGCAGCGGCAGCTATAAGATCCGGGCCGTCTACCCCCACACAGTCCTGACACTGATCATGTGTGAGAACATAAATTCATGGTGAATTCAGAGCCTCCCTTCTTGGCCCCAGCAGGGAGCACATGTCACATAGGCTTTTCACACAGTCTCCTCGACAGGACAGTCAGGCGCACAGCAAATCTGCTTAGTTACTTTATCATGCCATGAAGTGTTACTCATGGGACAGCAACACTTGTCAAAGTGGATATTGTAAGAAAACTCAGCCCTGCAAGGCCACGCTCCTATGATTTCATGACCTTTCCAGAATGTGCCTCATTTGAGTTAAAGGGTCTTTTTTTTTTACAGTGACCTAAAAGTCTAGCTCCATTCTACTGTATATTAACAGAAAACCAGACAGATAGTGTTACGATCACTGCTTAGATGTACAGTAATGTAGGCCTTTTTCCTAAACTAACTTAATAAAAATGTAATATAAATGAGAATTTACCCTCAGTAGACTTGTTTGGTTAAAGATTTGCTAATTAAATAAAACATATAATGACATCTTAATTTTTTAGTGTTACATTTTCTGCAAATACATCCGTGACAAGAGGGCTCTGGGTTTGTAAATCCAAGTCCTCTATTCACACATTTTAAAGAGAATAAATAGATACAGTGGCCCAAAGTACACTCAGCTGAACCAACCACACTAAAGGCTAATGCAATTTGACAGTTGGCTATGGCTACATTTCTCCCACCCTCCTATGTGGTATGATTCAATTAGCCAATGTGGTTAGATCATCTGGCATGTCCTTGAGGCAGCACTCTGAACAGATCAGGGTTATGAATATCTTTGAAGAAGAGTTAGGCTCATAGCGGAAGGTAAGCTATGGGGGTCAAGAGGGTAAATCATTTTCTCCTGACCTGTTTCTCTACCTGGCTTCTTAGGTAATTCTCTTGCAAGGGAGGATGGATTCTCAAAATTCTCAATTGTTATTGACAGGAAAAATCAATGAAGAAAACCACAGGACCCAACAAGCAGCAATACAGGGCCCCGCTCTCAAACTACAGGTAAACCTGAAACTCATCTTTAGTGGAGCTCAAACGACCTCCCAAGGACACAATGGCTTCCAAGCACTTTGTAGATGGTTTTGTAAGAGGGGCTGCACACAATGGAGATACAGTGAGGGCTGTGCTGCTGCAATCATGGCTTGAAAGGTGTTCTGTTGTTCAGCTGGCCATTTATGTGAGACAGAGTCAAGGAGCCTTTCACTGCACTAATGAGTGCCACTAGCATGTTTTCATATAGGAATAAATTAAGGGCATTTTTTATAAGAAAAATGAGGGATTTATTATGATAAGTCTGTAGTTCTAAAGTAGAAAGTGAATTATTTGCAGTAAACATTTATTTCATACCCTGATATGATTTGATGAATGATTTTATCAATAGTAGAGACTTCAATATTCATATTTCAGCCAAACAGAACTATTCTTTATCCAAAAAGTTTTTCTGGAATTCATTACTTAAAGTTACTGACTGGAAGTCAGATTTCAAATTTATTTAGAATAAAGATCAGTTTCTCCCTTTCCTCAAGTAAAAACTGTCTCACATGGTTGTCTTTATCCATATTTTTTCTATTTACCGGTAAATTGTGCAGCTTCTGACGCCAGCTTTATCTGAATGCCTGCAGGTTTCCTGAATTTGAATTTGTGGTTTGTATCTCTCTGTTGTGTTGGTCTATGTCAGGGTTATGTTAATTGACTTCCAGCAGGTGGTTTTGTGCCATTTTCAGATGGGAAAAACAGACTTTCTGCACTGCGTCGGGTGGGTCTCTCTTTCGGTTCCTCTTATGTTTTCTTCCACTCTGAAGTAAATCCTCAGAAGTATTTGGAAACAGTTTAGCTCAGTGAGAACTTGAAGGTGTGGTGCATCACTGAAGTGGATGCCACGCTATTTCATTTCAGAATTTGGTGCAGTCCGGCAGACTCATCATCAAACAAAACCATGTAAGGCATAATTATAGTCTGCAGAACATGGGTTAAACTGATCTTAACCCCACCGATGAGTATGGTTATTTGAGGTCATTCAATTAAACAGAGATGTTGTTTGGACAGAGGGAGTCTGAAAAGGGGTTGCTGAGGGAGGAGCAGAATGATTAATGTGAGAGCAAATAACATGTGAATAGGCATACAATGAATAGTTGACACCAATTACTCATTTAGGATTCATACAAATGAGATTATATGAGAAGTGACTTAACTAGATTGAGCTAGATGAATGCTGATACATGTGGTCCATGCACTGCGAGATACCTGGTTATGATGATAAGCCAGCTGAATGAGTGCAAATCTGCCCGTATAGTGGCTCCTACTTATATTCATGAAAGGAAGTGTCCACTATGCTGGGCCGCTCTGCCAGATCCAATGCATTACCTGAGTGTGAAGATGAAAAGACGGGGCTTGAGGTTGGGAATATTATAGAGATGGATTGTGTGTTGAGATGATTTGGACTGGCTGTGGGACCTGGCCTGTACACAGCTGTGCAGCCGATCAGTGATACTGACAGTGGAGAGAGAGAGAGAGAGAGAGAGAGGGCGAGAGCAGGCTGCAAAAGGTCAGGAAATAAAGTATAGCTCTCGCTCTTATTGTACCACCAATCAGCTTAGCTCGGTTGCCCTTTCCAGGCTGTCAGCCGTAGATCCAGGTTTGTTTTGATACGGCAACCTTTCATGTTGCGAATTACATGTACTTTTGGTAATGGTCGTGACGGCGGGTGCAGTGGCAATTACCATCAAATTGCAATTGGTGTTTGAGTTCAGTTAATGGGCCACAACAAAGATGGAATTACGTTTGATTAAACAACATCCTGTCTCCGACTCTGGCCGTGCTGCAAAGTTAAAGATGGGATTTGTTCTGTCAAACTCACAGCGCGATGGATTACATATTGGCCCTGTATGGAGTAAAATGAGGATTATAGGGCAGTGATGATAGTTGGTTGGTTGTTGTGAGTCGCGCCTCCAGAGGTATAATCTTGACAATTTACATGCAGGGTTTCCAGTAATTGCTGCACTAAGGGGAGAGAGAGGGAGAGAGAGAGAGAGAGAGAGAGAGAGAGGGGGGAGGGGGGGGGGGGGGA
>OMKZ01033295.1:0-23244 GCA_900302535.1 Neoniphon sammara | reverse complement strand
GGTGATAGACAGTTTTAATTGGGTATTTGGCCCCTCTGGATGTGGACCGAATCGTGGTTGGACTAGTATCATTATAATTTCTCATCAAGTTCTAATTCGACCCCTGAATGACCACTCCCCACTGTGCTTCATACACTTGAAAGTGCAGGCAGATTGCTTAAATCTTTCATTTTTCAACCATAATGGTAATACTGATCTTTTGAGGAAAATTCAGATGTAAATTACCATAAGAATCATCTTATTCATTCTCCATCCATCCACCATGCATTTTTCACATGACATCTTGTTCAAATGCAGGTTAAAAGTGCTTTAAGGTGCCTCTGCCATTATTGTGCCTTCTTTAACATTTGAATAGCATCATTTTGTCACATTTACTTTCCTACAGACAGTGGTAGCAGATTTGTAATCTGATGCATACACTGAACTTTGCCACTAGCAAACAGCATCCACATTGCCCTTACTCCGGTGCATAAACAATTGAATTTCACCCAGCAGTCGTCCTACTTATCTCCGAACCACGGAGCTGTGAGGATGTTTTTGGCTGCTGGTTGCAGACAATGCGGACTCACTCAGGGCCCCTCAGGCTGTAAGAACACAGCTCAGATGAACCCTGTCAACTCCATTACCTGCTGATGTGAAACGACCTAATGACCTTTGAATGAACGGACAGGTTTAAATCTAGCACACCACTGTAAACCCTGTACAGAATGGCTATGGCTGTCTTTTAGACTGGGAATAAAATGTGCCCAACCAATCACCAGCAGTGATACCGTATTCAAGCATACTGAATGATATGCAGACTCTAAATATTCTGATCTGAATTCTGAATATTTAGAATATGTGGCTCTGGTTCATTCAGGGAGCTCATTGCAAAATGAGTTTTTATCAAGTTGGAGATGAGGCAGAATGCGGACAGCTTTTTCGAATCGATGCTATAGGTCAGCCTAGAGTCTTGTATCAGTGCAATCAATACTTGCACATCAAAGGAGTATGCCATTGTATACACTTAACAAGTGCAAAAAGGCCAAACCCTGGAGGATCAACCCAATAAGTAGGTCAGAAAAACACTCCAATTGGGTCAAATGATAATGTGCTCCTGTGCGAGTGTGTGCAAGTGTGTCTGTGCGTATATACATGTGTGCAAAACATTTATGGTTAAGAATGTTTTGATAGCCAGTGTTGGAATACCCTTTTACATTATTATTGATTCGAATAAATTTCCATCCTTGTATCTATGAGAGAACCACCTCGTGCAGTATAAAATGCTGTTGTTTTTTTCGTTCAGCATTTCTTCACGGGAGTTCATGTGTAAATTAATCTACTCAGCTGAACAAGTGCTGTATTAGAAACCTGCAAGTGTCTTTGCTAGCCAAGCAAGTCAACATAATTGATGCAACAGCAGTAATTTCATCGCCCATAAAGCAGCGAGATGCTCTGAACGTGTGACGTAGCAAAGAGCTGGTGGGTTCAGGAATGATTATGATGTGTATTTTGCCTCCTTGCACAGCCTTAACTCTGACCAGCGGTGACTGATATGAAGCAATCATATTGAAATCTTATCTGAACGCTGTGTATTGCAGATACTGTAGGTTTGCTCTGTTATCTGTCCATAACACAGAAGAGTAGTGCATTTGTTTCCCTGCATTGTCTGTCTGTGCACCCTGGGCACTGAGATAATTTCACTTCCCTTTGAGGATTAGTTGTAAACATCTAAGTTTTAGGCCTGTGTAGGTGTGCATGTTAACATTGTCAAAGATTTTAACTCAGGGTTTTCATGCCTCAGAGGCAGCGTGAGATAAGGATGCTCTTGAACATGGTGAGATACAATATCTTACAACGAGGGGAGCTAAATGGATCTGTCCACTTCAAATACCAAATAAGATTAATAAGATTAAAACAGCCTCAGTGGGGCCACTATTTCAAAGTGCAATGTGAAGCGATGAGGTGGGACGGTGTAATAACATATTGGCAACAAAGTATTTATCATAGGTAGAAAGTAATTAAATACATCAACTTTATTGTGCAACACCTGAGAGGATAAATCTACTTTTTGAGTGTTTTCTGAAATCAGTGCCTTTGCTCCAACATGCCCTCTTGATTTTGAGTGTTTTCTCCAGCTGTTAGGCAGCTGCATTTTATTTGTGTTCAAAAAATGATGACTGCCATGCAATCTGCCATACAAAGCAGGGGTTTTCAAATTTTTGTCATGTTTTGGACCCCAAAATTGACTTTCATTAAGCCTTATCTGAAGTGATTTTAACCTATAGGGACCCTGGTATGAAAATATATTTTGGTATATGCTAAGTATTAAACATGTCATATGAACACTGAGAAATAGATTAAAAGCAGTGAAATTAAAACTCACTATTAAAATCACTCACACTCACACTCACAAAAGCACAATTAAAATCACTCACACATTTATTTTGTATCATAAATTCTAGTGCATTAAATTACAGTGAAATTAAACTAGTCCTCATTTTGCTGAGGACCCCTTTGAAGCCCCTAAAGGACCCCTGGGGGTCACCGGACTCCACTTTGAAAAATGTAGTCCTAACTAAGTTCAGTGAGGGAGACTGCCTGCACCGTCTTCATGGGCTCACCCACTGCTTCTCCTCCTTCCACACCAGCCAATCAGGAGCCGCCACAGTATTCCGTGGGTTCTGAGCATCCTATTGGAGCAGACCTTCATTTCCCACGGGCTCATTGATAATTTTGTATTCCTTTTGAGGTACTCCTTTTAGGTTACCTTCTAAAATATCAGTTCATCTGCCTGTCCATGTCCACCATCAGAATCTCTGCCTCCCACACGTCTTTCTGTATATAAACCTCCTTCATTTTGTGTTTGTGATTTCTGCTCCGGTTTGTTAATGTGCCTCACCACTTCCCCACCACTACCAAAGCGGAGGGTCACACTGTGGGGAATCCCTAAGCGCCATTTGTTTCAATTTATTTGACTTATTTTGACCACTTAGTCGGCACCTGTTGCACTCCTGGCTGGCCCCCTCTCTCTGAAGGGGCCCCCTCTCTCTGTGGCAAGATTTCTTCCCTTTTTCACTTTTACCTTTGGGTTTTTACAGGAGTTTTTCTAGCCTGCTATGAGGGTTTAAGTCAGGGGGTGTCGTTCTGTTTTTGTTGTAAACTTGTGGGACTGTAAAGCCCTTTGAGACTGTAAGCAGTGATTTGGGGCTCTAAATGAGGGGATTTCCTAAGCACCATTCTCACGGGATTTATAAATGTTTAATTTTGCTCAGCAATGTCTCATTTTGTTCATTCAGATTAGTCTTTCCTGACTGAACCACATGCTTGCTTTTGTTTATATGAGCAAAAAGCAGAAGCAATTTCAAACACCGTGCTAAAATAATATTGTTTTTTTGTCTGAGTAACCTTGAAAATTATGTACATGTACTTGAGAGATTTTTTTCCCCAAATAATAGTTGTGCTTACATTAGATATTAAGGTCTTTCCCTCTCTGAATTATCAAGCACTTTATAGGCAGCTGTCAGGTAATACTAAGGCAGTGCAGACCACAACATGATAAAGCACAGCCATACGGTATGTTTTGACTGAAAATTGTATGCTGAACGTGTGTAGGTGTTTATGAGTGTGCGCAGGAATATTAATGGACACTCTTGTCTGTACCGTCCATTCCCTTATCCAAGTAACCCCAGGCTAGAATTACTCTAACCTCCTTCCTCTCCTCACATTGTACAACATCTTTAACACAATTACCAGTTGCCTTCAACACTGTTTTGCCTCCGACTGGATGAATAAATGTCATACATGATGAGACAATCTTGTAGAGGTTAAAGAGGACAATGAGATTGTGGCCAAAAGCTGAGTGGAGAAATATTTCTCTAACAAGCTGATAGGCATTGAAACGACGTCTCCAAAAGTATCTGTTTAAAAAAAAAAAAAAAAAAAAAAAAGCCTTACAGAGATTTTTACACCCTACTTGGGAACAACCCACACATTCTGGTCTTGTTATTCTGTTTTCTGCTCGTGTCCTGTTGTTTCAGCGCTGTAATCTACCCTTTATGAGTCTTTCGGTGTATGTTGTCTTTGACTGTGATGAAAGAGGAGTTAAGAGAACATACAGATTGGATTGTACCAGAACAGACAGAAATCTATCGTGTGAAAAAAAAGGAGGTATGGCATTGTTTATTTCTTTTTTTACTTTCATCAGTGACTGTGAAGTTAACCGTCCTTGGATCTCTCTGCTCAAAGAAACCAAGTGGTTATGCACTCACAAGGTTGCTTTTTGCACACACTCCATCAAATACGATCAATCACAATCTTCAAACATTCTGAGCAGGCAGGAAGGATGGAGTTTCAAAATGATGGGGCTGGGACTGATCCAGAGCAGATAGAAAATCCAATAGATTGGGATTTTAGGATTTCAGGGGCTCTGTGTCCAGCGTGGTGTCATAGATTCTTTAGTAGCCTACTGACCATTGTGACTTTCATATGTGGCTTTGCTGCGCTGTACTGATGTCAGCCTCCCAGTGCACCGCCTAGGCTTGCACTTTTCATCTGACTGGTCAAGCCAATGAAGGAAAAGCCACAGAGGTAACACCATGGCAATGGTATGTGTCCCTCATGCCAGGAGAAATTTTATAATTAGGGGATCCAGGAGATACTGAGGATTCAGTAGCACCTGACATATGGCTGGCTGTGTTACC
This sequence comes from Neoniphon sammara, assembly GCA_900302535.1. Classification (NCBI taxonomy): domain Eukaryota; kingdom Metazoa; phylum Chordata; class Actinopteri; order Holocentriformes; family Holocentridae; genus Neoniphon; species Neoniphon sammara. Next base: position 18,562 of record OMKZ01033295.1, on the reverse strand, counting down.
TGTTAGAGCTCTGCAGAGGATCTATAATAGACTCCCATCGCTCCTGAAACTGCCCTGCAGGCTGTCTTCTTATTTTATTAGCTCTCCCAGCTAGTTTTATTCATGTTAAGACCTGAAAAATAGCAGATATTATAGAATATAATGCACATACCGCATAACAGCCATATACTCATATCTACAGATAGAATCTTCCTCTTCTTAATGTGTAATGATATCATTTAACTGCATGGGTTTGGTATGTAAACACCATTAAATTTGAAAAATGGGGTCATAGAGTAAACGCACCACAGATGAAGAGATGCCCTGTCAGCCTGAGATGATCATTATCCTACATTGTTTGATTGGTCCCTAAAATATGTTCTGTGGAGAAAAAAGATATTGTTACTGCCTAGTTTTAGAAGCACCTTAATAATCTAGTGTATTAGGCCCAGAGGATAGCCCTTCTTCCTTAATGGTGTTGTTAGAGGTCTGTTGAAATCCTCTGCCAATACTCGAGGTTGTAAAGGCTAAGGTATGTGTAATTTAATGCGCCGCATTTCTCTTCTAATACTATTTCTGGTACGGTACCGTAACTATGGTTACATATGGTTTGTGGAGATCTAGATTGGCTGTCGCAGCCCCCAAATTACTCAGCGGAAGCCGTGATTCCCTAAACCAACCCAATGATAACTGAAAATTAACATATCTAGTTAATTACCTTAATCAGTCAGCGCTCATTTATCAACTTAATGTCTAAATTACTTTTTGTCATGGTAAATTAATTTTAATTGGCCTTTGACCTTTAGTGCTGCACAGGCTTTTCCCATTGCTTCACTTGGCTTTCGCAAAAAAGAAAATGTCAGTTTATAGCTTGCAAATTTAATGTTGTGTTGTTTGTTTGAAAAAAAATGACATGCCAGTGTTGTACAAATATGTTTACTATATTAAACTGTGTTCGGTTTGGGATCTGTCTTCATAGCTTCCTGCTACAATTTTCCTTGTTTATATGAGAAGATAATTACTTTTTAACAATGTACTTTCTGTGCCTGCCTCTCCACATGCCCAGCGGCAGTCTTGCCTGACTGTTTCTGGCTGCCTCTGCTCTCATGTGCCAAACCCTGAAGATGGTCTGGAGGAACACTAATGAGTCCATGAGTGGCATCGCTGGTCCAAAGAGGATTCTGGATTTCAGGAGAAATGTTTATCCAATTTTAGTTTTATACAGCCACACACACTGTCAGTAGTTAAAAAAATAAGCTAAGCCATTTTCGCATGACAAAAGGAATTAATGTTCTTTAATTCTTGAATTCTCATTGTTAGATAAGTGATCAGTTCCATCAGTCTTTTTAATCTATTGGATAAAATGTTAAGTTTTTCAACTATTTAAATTGCTGTACATCCATCTAACAAGAAACAACGGCAACTGACAGTTAAATAGATGAGTTTTTATGAATGGCTACATGCCAGTCACTCAACCAAGATGGCTCACAGCTATGAAATGCATATTGTGTGACCCAGAATGCATCTAATCTGAGAGCCATTCCAGGCCAGGCATGAAATAAAGCTGTTATCTGACAATGAGAGCTGCCTCTCTGAGGCATTTAACATTGACATGACACTTTCTTCTCACCCGATTCAAGGCACAAAGAAGGAGATAGTGCAAAAGATTTTTTTTTTTACTTCTCATATAAGCACATATGTGCGATTGAATCTTTTGATGAAGAAACATTTTGTTTCAGCTGATAGTAGCTGTTTAATATCTTATTCGCCCACTCAGTTCTTTCAAAAAATCCAAACTGCTTTTTAAACAGGAACAAAATTTGAGATATTCCAACAATGAAAACCGTCTTATCTGCCTTTGTTATTCTAAAAAAAAACTCCTATTGGATTTTGTGGAGGGTTATCACTAACATTTTTAGTGTTTAAAGAGTTTTAGAGTTTAAAAAATGATAAGATGGGTGAAATTGCAGAGTATAATTTCATGTGTGTGAATAGATAAAGTTGTGGAAGAGTTTGCTTTCAGTGATACAGGCCTGTATGTTATTGTTACAGATGTTATATATTATTTAATATATATGTCATTTGTGTATTATTTAACATCAAGAAATAATTAACAGAACAATATTGTCAGACCCATAAAGGATGAACATCATAATCACACATCAAATTTTCATTGTAAATTCATATATTATTTATAATATTGCCCATTACAGTATGTTTATTATAGGACATTATAGAATTAAAACAAATTTAGAATTAAAAAGTGTTTAACCTGCAGAGTTGGGAAGAATCACCTAATGGACACGAAAACTGATCGGAAATTGATTTGAAAAAGACTTTTCCATATTTCAGCAATGTTCATTTTGGCTACTTGTTTCAATCCCAGTTCTGCCCATGCTTTGACTAAATAATTAACCATGTCTTGTGCTCTGTTGATGACAGCCTCAACAATGAAGCTGCACTATCCACCGAGAAGATTTTGTTTTTCTCTTGGAATAAAAAAACAAAACAAAAACATCTTTCTCCACCCAATGCAGCTTCTTAAAGTTGTGGAGATTTCTGTGTTCAGTGCAACGCTGCTGGCACAAAGAGGGCAGCATCTTGCCCATTGACAAGGATTATTTTTGTCAAGAGCAGCACTCATGGGCCTATCTAAGAGCCATGCTAATAAATGTCTGTCACTGCGGCTATCCATCACCACTGCCCAGTAACACAGCAGACTCCAACAAAGTGCTTACTGTACCATTGTAGAATTAAAGTAAACAAGCTCATCTGGCTTAGAGATGCATGTAAATAAGAGGCGATAGATAGTCCTGGCACTGAAGGGGATTTATTAGAAAAGGTGCTGGAGTGCAATAAGTATGCAATATTTTCTGCTGAACATATACAAAGCCAACACTGAAATATAAGTACAGTGGTGAATATGTATTAATGCTCATCTGCAAGTGTCTCACACACAAACACACACACGTGCAAGCACACACATGCAAATGAGCACACACACACACAAAGGTCTGTGCATGTACACACATGCACACGCATAAACGGCCATTCGTGCATTTGCAGAGCTCACACAGTCGTCATTACAGCTATTTTCTGCGAGGGCTTTGATTGCTATGATTAGAATAATTGGCTACCTCACTTAGTCGATCCATCATTACTGGTTATTTGTTTGTAACCTCAGATCCAAAGAGCTTACTGAAGTTTCTGCGCCTGTAGCCTGCCAGAGATTGTGCACCCTCAGCAGGTTATTTGAAAGGCTTTAGAAAGTTCCAGCATTGTTCAGGCAGCAGAGTGGCTCCATGTAATCACAAATGGCTAGGTTATTGTTTTACTGACAGAAACGCTCAGATTTCGAGATTTGTGCATTAAACATGCAGCCTAATAAAATATTAAGGTGCACTGCAGATGCCATGCCGTCTGAACCTAAAAAATAGATTCAGATTTTTTTTTTCTTCCTGCCGAGTACCTCAAGACTGAAAGAAGTTATAAAACTAGCTTGTGGTTGGTTTTCTCTTTGTTTGCTTTTGTGACGGAGAAACTTGAGCTGCAGGAGATTATTTGTTAATGTTTGTGAGTATGTGGGGAATGTTGGTGAGGGGAAACGCATCGTATCTGATTGACTAGTGGTAATGCAATTTATCTAACCAAGTACGAGTCTTCCTCTGAGATATGTTGACGTTAAGAGATAGACAGGTAGATACATTAGCAGAATGTACCCTGGAGTGACATACGAGACAGAGTACCTTGCCCTATTTCACTCAATCAGGCAGCAAATGCATCCCCCTGGCAGATCAGAGGAGTACCTGGTTATAAATCCAAGCTCCAGTTCACAAGATTTGCAAACAGTTTGAATTTGACAGCACACAAACATCTATTCAACAAACAACAGTTTGTGGTTGCAGCTCTGAGAAAGAGGTGTGACATTTTGCTATGCTGGCAGACCTTTACTTCTTTGACTGTGGCCACAAAAAAGGAGCACGTCTGGACAGAAATGCATTAAGCATAAAAACCTTAATGGTATTGTTAATCGTACTGCCAAGTCAATAGCTGGCTTTTTCGAAAGACTCAAACCAATACCTGTCCAAGGCTGGGGCGTGATGAGGTCCATCGATTTTCTCTTGTAAGAATTTACTTATTGTGTGAAGAACGTGTAGGATTTTCACTTGACTTGAGGTGCGCTCAAATCAGGTTCACAGGAGCTCCTCTGGTGGTGAGGCAGCAAACCTCCACCCAGCACAACCCCTCATTCTGGATGAATGATCTACACTCCCAACTGCCTGGCTCCCTCCATCAAACCTGGCCAACACTCATAATAAATGATAGTGGGGGACAATGCCCTATTTTCACGGCAGAGTCATCCGTCATGCCAGGCCAGACAAAGCCCCCAGAGTTTCATCATTTTCAACTATTGCTCACACCACGTCTGACTGCTGAAAGTAACAGAAAAGAAACCTTCATCTGTTCAGTAATGGGTGTGGGATGTCTTGGAAGAGCTGGAAAACATCTAAGTCTGAAGATTCCACTTTATACAATAAATCTGCTTAACACATTTTTCAACCGTTTTCACATTGTGTCTTCCTAAGTCTACACAGAGCAAGATATATCATCACTTTAACTATTAATCTCTTTTTAATGATTCCGATGCCCCATTTATTACCTATATTTTTTTTCTTTGCATGGAGATATGTGTCTCTTTTCCTAGTCAGCATTCTATTACAGTGGTTCTACATCCAATTTCGTTTGTTAAATGCTTAATTGAGTCCAGGATTGTATTAGGTGGCGTGCCAAGGCAGAATCTTGATGTTTAATGTCAATTTGCAGGTTAATCAGGTCACCTTCTATCATCTGCCAAAGCAGCAGAGGCCCTGTGGTCTTGTCATAATTGTACACCAGAGACCACCCCAACAGATTGCTGTTCTCATCTCGCACTCTGGTGATAGACTGTCATAAGCGAAGTAGGTATATTTCATCGTTGCAATGAATGTTAACACCGCTTTGGACCTGACCGAGTTGCCGCTGAAGTGAATTGTACTTGATCGAACAAGCAAAATTTTCTTGTCATCTTCAAAGCTGCAGCTCACCGCAGGACTGAAAAAGACCACAAAAATGCATTTCATGGTTCATTTCAGAGCTATGAAAATATCTGTTGACAACACCGAACCATTTTTCATTAATTTGAAATTTCTAAATGAAAATGTCTAAAAATGTGTAAAAATAATGTTAATACCTACAGACCCACAGTAGATAAATGTCAGGCTTCTTTTTTATGTTGTATTGCTCTGTCAATAATGATGTATCTCACTTAAATCAGAAAGACCTGTCACTGGTATCCTGAGCTGTGTTTTTCTGTGATGAATTTGGATGTTTATTATAATGTATCCATGATTACCAGTGATTTTATTCTGTTTGTGCTTGAATGTACAATTTGTAAGATGACTGAACAGGCCTGTGGCCACAGATGCTGCATATATCTAGTCAGCTGTTTTCCCCCTTTTTTAAGAAAACAAAGGATTTAATGGCTGACCAGCATGGAGAGTGACAGAGGCCTAATGTAATTCACACTCCATTTCACACGTGTGAATTTATCCGTCAACAACACCACATGATTTGCCATTAATAGGAAATTTCACAATGAGCGTGGCATTTGATTTCAGACAAAGCTGTAGACAGATGCACAGTCAGACACGCACACAAACACACACTTAAGATCATTTTCATGTTGCATATGCAAAACAGTGACTGGTCTAACTGGATAGCATATGGGGGAAAAAACAAACAAAATTACATGAATGCACACTGATTATGTGTAATCTGGCCCGGCTTGGTCCTCCCCCACTCCAGCCACCTCCCCCACTCCACATTTCTACCTGTTCTCCAGGTGATAGATGTTATTTACATGGCAGAGGAAGCGCTGTGAATGCTATGAGTAAGGCACCTGGATGCTGGCAGGCAAAGACAGAGTACCCTGAGATGGAAATGTAACAGCGCTATCTATCTGGGTTATTAGAGTCCCCCCTCAGGATCCCTTTCAACAGAACACTGGCCATTATGTAGGCCACAGAGAAACAATACAAGAAAAAGGCCAGACTACGGTAACACAGCAGAGGAATTAACTCTGGAGCCCCCAACCCTCCCTATCACACCCTGCACCCCAGCCTCCAACCGATAGGATAATGAGAAAGTGTGCAAAAAGTCAGGATATTTGTTAAGGATCAAGGCAAAGAAGTGACATGATCAATATATCAGCGCCCCGAGTAAAAGCGACTTGGCTCCATTTTCGAAAGACTGAGGTAAACTTTGCATTTTCGGATGTTTTTTCTTCCTTGAAAAATAACTCAAAGTATGCCATTGGCAAGCTTACGGTGGTGAAAACACTTTTTCCATACAAAAGTATTCTAGACGGTGCAGAATTACAACAACAAAGCGCTATTCACGTTAGGAAGAATGAATTGAATTGAAAAGAGAAAGGTAGCGAGACCAGAAAAATGAGACAAGTAGTGCCAACAAAATGAATGTTTGGGAGTGTTTGTAACAATGTTTGCATGACATAGTAGACTGAGACAGCAGCTGAGAGTCTGTAATTGATCATGTTGCCGCCTTCCTTGCTCTTGCTTTGAATGTTCAAAAGGATTAGTCTTCAGGTTGATGGATTAAAGCAAGGTGGGAGGGAGAGGAGGGCCTGGAGAGGAACACAGAGAAATGAAACATGTGCGCACTAATCCTCACTTGGTTTTGTAGTGTAGAATAATGGCACATAGCTAATGTAAGAGTGATTGTGTACATGTTCCCCAGCTAGCCAGTTTCGCCCCCAGCGTTTTTCACTCTCCCCAGCTCCTTACTGTTTACTTTTGACTATTGAATTAGTGGGTTAAAAATCTCATTAAGTAGCCTCCCTCTACCCTCCACTCCCAGGTCTGCACACCTCCTTTTAATCAGACAGTTTTGGTGGTTCATATAAAGAGTCTCCACAGTGACTAGAGAGGCCTTAACTCATCTGCAATGCAATTACAGACATGAGGGTTAATGAAATAAAAGGGGATAGAGCAAGTCAGTGTGTGGCTGAATTTCTCACACGCAAGCTAGTACGCACACAGATATGCATGTTGGCAAACACGACAATTACACATTGAGATAAATATCGTCAGGCAGTAAATATAGAAAACACACTACATTCAATCACCTCCTACATGCATGCACACTCAGCCTGTACTCATCCATATATATGTACACACACACGCACACGCACACACACACAGAATTTTGTATGTGGGGACACATGCACTCTCATGTATGCACATGCTCATGCACACACCTGCAAGTCAGCAAAGCTATGCTTAGACAGGGAAGTCATTAAGGGTGATGTTAGTCTGAAGCATTTAATTAAGGCCGAGAATAAGGTCAGTGTTGGAAGGACAAACATATTCTAATGAACTGGGAGTGTGTGTTGCATGAGGATCCAGCAGCACTCTCATACATCAGCCCACGATGTGAAGACCACAGTTCAATTTCGTAACCCAGCTATTTCTATGCAGATTAAAAACTCATTCATCAATTCCCCAGCACTCTCCTTTTGATTGCCTATGGCTCCTCTTCTCTTGTCTTCTCCATTCCTTTTTCCACATCCGTTGGTATTCCCATTGGGGTTTATAATACTGCAAGAACACACACACAGACATCCATATCCTTAATTAAATCAATCTGCAGGGGGGCAGCAGGTGCATTCACTCACCTTTGCTGTGACTCACTCAGGTCAGCGCTCTTAGGCCGACCTTGATCATGCTAATCTGTCGCACCATGCCTGCTGGACCGACAGACACGGACCGACTGGAGTCAGGTGTCGGGCGATGACAAGCGGGTCACAGAGGACCCGTCCGCCATGGCTCCATAAGAAGAGCTGACGTGGAGATAAACTCCTCGGATACACTCACCTCCAGGATCAGGGTGCACGTCACAGCCATAGCATTACATCAGCTATCAGGCTACCTTTGACTGTGGAGTTTATGGTAAAAGATGCTCTGCCTTGGAGTTAACCGTGGTGGAGAAAGTACTCAAATCCTTTGCTTGAGTAAAAGTGGTAACACCATAATGAAAAATACTCCTATGATGAAAATTTCACTTAAGTAAAAATCTAGACGTACTAACAATAAAATACAGTTAAGTACGGCATCGAAAAAATGGTTCCTTTCATTGATGCCTCAACCTGTGACAAGCATTTTCATGTCATAGGTCGAGGTGACGTGAGGTCAAGGTGCTGGAAGCACTCCAAAACAATTTTGTTCATCTTTTTTCTTTTTATTATTCTCAATCTTTTGAACAGAGCCCAGTACAAAATACTCGACATTTTGGCAAACGGCCTTTGGAAATGCTCTTGACAAAGGCTTTTTGCCAAAACGTTGAGTTTTGCACCCAGTTTGCTTCCCCTTCTGAAGTTTTTCCTGAAGCAGGGATGGCCCTTTTTTTTCAGTGCAAGGTCTATCTACTCCACACACTGTTTGTCATAATATAATAATCTTGCTCACAATGTTATAAACCAGGTGCTCGATAAACTCTCTTATCTTTTGCTCTAGTCTACTTTATTCTGCATTGGGTTGGGGGATCAAATGTGTGGTTGAATTGTGATTGCATTAGTCAATATGTGGGCAGGACCTTGGTGATGGCGTAATCAGGCAGCGCGAAGGAAGAAATGCCAGATGAAAAAAAGCAACGGTGGATGTACATGTCAACACCGTGCTTCCAACAGAAGCCACAATTAAAAGGCAGAATATACCTGCTCTAAAAGCCAAGCAGTATTCACTTTTAAAAGCTTTTATTGAGGGTAAGGATGCTTTCCGTTTTTCGCCAGTGGGCTTTGGTAAAAGCTTAATATATCAACTAGCCCCCTAATGCATGAAGAGATGGGTTGAAAAGGGCCTATTGTTGTAGTCGTGTCTTCCCCTCGGAGCATTCTGGGAAGAGTAAGTGAAGGAGGTGACCAAGCTCGGTATAACGGCACTGCAGCTCAGGGTCAGCTGAGACTATGTTATTTTAAATGGACAAGAGCCCTTTTGTTTGGAAGCCCCGAAGTGTGAAGCTGAACGATGAGAGAAGGCAGATGTTACAATCTGAGAGATGTGACTGTGGATGAGGACCACATATGAACGTTAAATACATATATTAGTTAAATACATATTATAATGCTAATTATTGATACAGACAACTTTTTTGAGGTGATGAAGGAGGTAAAATTTGCCACACCAACAAAGCTAATTCAAAGTGCAGGTAGTGAAAGGGAAAAAGGATTGGCTCGTCTTAAATTCTTGTGTACCAGCCATTATATTGGTGCCACAGAAATCAAATAGATGAGCGTTCCCAGTATGTAGTTAAAATAAATGATTCATGGCACCAGGCAAAGACCATATCATCCTACCAATTGTATTTCAAGATAATATCGTGTAATAAAACTAATAATATGTCCAGCTTTCTTTTCAAGATGTCTCTGTACTCAGTCATCCACAAAACAAATGTGTACAATTTCCGTTATTGTAATTCCAAACACAAATATCGTTTCAGTGATCCTCACTGGCAAGACTGTTCTCAAAGGAGTGGCTGGAAAGCACGGGGAAGTCATAGAAACAGTGGAAAGCAGTAAGAAACAACAAATGTGCTGCAGAGGAGGCATATTCAAACACTCAAGTGAACATTGCAGCATTGTTTGCAGATTGCCTGCATTTGCCATGTGCTTCTTCAACGCCTGTGGTGTCTTTATGGATGCCGGTTACCTCGGCCTCAGGCTAGATGCTTTTTCAAGGTAGACAGCTCATCAAGATGAGTGACAGGTGCTGGAGCTGGAATTTGTCCAGCTGAGGGAGAGGAGGGCGGGAACGGCAATATACTTTGCTGCTTCAAGGCGAAAAGTTGCAAACTGTAGCTACAAACTTTAATATTCATTACGAATGAACATTCAGAAAAACAAAGGTGATACATAGCAGACTTGGATTATTATGAGGCTTGGCTTGTGCCTATTCCATTGTAAATTAGCTTACACATTTAGCTGCAGCTGCAAACAGCACTGGAAACTCACACTCACATAAGTTTAAGCTGATGTAACGTGAACATGAAATCCTGAGAATATCACCATAGACGAACTATCAAATGACATTTGAAAGCATCACACTTCCATATTTCCATGCACAGTGTGTTTGTTAATTATTTGAAACTCTAACATGCACATGTATGACACCGTAGGGGTTAGTGCAAGAGATGGCATCAGAAACACAGAACTGGCAGCTATAGACTGAGGGTCTAGTGACAGTCAACACGAGGATCCTGGCATTTTGAATTGCAGTTTTGAAAGTTTAATATTAAATATTCTGAACTCTCAAAAAGTAAAAGTACAGTATACTGCGACACTCTTGTATTGTGGTGTGAAGTGTTCCATCTTTGAAATATTGACACTGAGGTCTCCGTCTTTCCTGTTATGCTTTTGCTGATTGTGTCCATTTAAATGTGTTTGAGTTGCAGCTGAAAAGTTAGACACTTTAATGAAGTGATTATACAAGGTGAGTGCCATTACTTTTTGATTAAAGTAACAAGCAGTTGCAGGCTCCCTCAGAAAAACAGAGCAGAAAAATATAACCTTTCAATAAACACCACATCACCCTGCTGCCTCAAGTGACGACAGTGAATTTACTGAAAAACAAATGGTGGAAAGTGGAAGACAAAAACAGTTCTTAGTTTCAGTCATTCCAAGAAAATTCTCTAAACTTTGACCATAAGCTGAATTTTAGGGAAAACTGATAGATTTACAAGAAAACACAATCTAAGCTCAATTTTGTTAAGAAACTGGGGTCTTTTCATATTTGTCATAGCTATATAATATATAAATACTATACATACCTCATCATATATATTATAAATACTATACTATGCTATACTATACTATATATACTACATTATAAGAAACTACATCAACACACTCATACCCTTCTATGTCATCCCATGTCTGATTCACTGCCACTGAGTTTTTATCATATCTTTTCTGGTAGTGATCTCAGTTATGCCCTAATTTGCTGGAAAATGAAACTAATCAGCGAAGAATGACAACAGGCCGAGGAAGATCATAAAAAAAGCCAGTTAACCTGGTGGACCCGGTGGTAATCGTGAAATATTAAATGTACTTTACAATAGGAGAGGTCCCGTCTCAATTTCAGAATATCCTGGAAAACACAGACCACCCATTTCACAGTGTACTGACTCAACACAGAGAGGCTGTTGCAGTAACAGGTTTATTCATCCCCAAAAATGTCGACAGAGGTTCAAACAGTCATTTCTTCCCTGTGCAATGAAACTGTAGAGGGATCGTAATGGATTTGTGCCTGACCTGCCTGTGTAGTAAAGAAATGGATGGTTGTGCATGTATGTACTGCTTACTTTGTGTTTGCACTGTTTGTGTTTGGTGCTATATCTTCCAGAGCCGGTGATAAAGAAATTTCCCAAAGTGGAATTAATGAAGTACCATTACAAGAACTACTAATACCCCTATACCTCTTTAATACACATACAGTATATGCACACTTCCCTTGAGCATGCAGTACATACAGTACACATATCTTATGTAGAGATTTCATTAAAATTTTACCTGAGTAGGAGGGGAGGCGGTTGCCTTGCTTATCTATCTGAGGACTAAGAAAGCTTTATGTGCCTCACGTTTCTACAGTATTGCATCCAAAGATTGAGCTCTTGGCAAGCTGGGTTTCAAGGTTATCATTGCATAACAGCTTTTAGATGTGCTACTTAATGTAGGCTAGGGATGCTACAGCTGGGCAGTTTATCCAGAGCGAGGGTGTTTGTACTTATAGGGATCACGCATGACATCAGTCAAGGGAATCTTGCAACACTTCTGCGAGTTAATAAATTGAACTCTGCCTGATCTGTGGTCTGGTATAAAGTATTCAACATCCGCCCTCTCTCAGCCCTTTGTTCATTATCCTTCGCACTTCACATTCAAAGTCATGGCAAATTTCCCACAGCACACTCCTTGAGAAAACAGAAACTGAAACATTTTGGCTCCAAACAAGGAGACATCCATTTGCGATGCTGGAAAGAGGTCCAGGGACTGGTCGGGTTGGTGGTGCCGTGGTGGAGTTAGCCTGCCGAGAGTGAGCAGGATGTGAATGGCCTAGCAGGAGCCTGGACAAAGACACACCATTACAGTTAATACCCTCCTCTGCTGCTTGAAAAGAGACATTTGGAAAACTGCAGACTGCTGTGATAAGGGTGGATATGACAGTTCTTTCTCTCTCTCCCCTTCCTTTCCTCCTTCCCCTCAATCTCTCCAGCTCACCCACTGTCTGTTACTTCTCTCTCTCTCTCTCTCCCTCTGTCTCTCTCTCTCCCTCCCTCCACCCCCCGTCTATCTCTCTCTCTTTTCCCTGCTCCTTCTATCTCTCCTTTCCTCCCCCACCCTGCCACGTCTCTTGGTGATGGCTGTCCCCGACACCTCTGTTCAGTCAGCCAAATGTCACATAACAGAAACTGAAATATCAAGTTGGCAGTCGATATGGCAGAGAAATGATGGGGAGGGGGGAAGGTGATTCTGTCTTGTTGTCCTCAAAGGTGCTGTGAGCGTTACCAAGTATTGGACTCTCCAGCACCTAGTGTGGTGATGACAGTCAACCAAGTCGAGAATAAAGGCAGGGAGTTTTTTTTTTTTTTTTTGTACAAACGAGTGCATCCCCCTCAAGTAATCACTGCAGTAATCCGCCTGGTGAGTCATATGCATGGTTTCCCAGTAATACTACAGTCATCTGCACCAGCTTTTAACTGCTGAGAATGTTACATCTGCATATGACATGATGCTGCATTTCTCTGGCTTGGGTAAGGGAGGGTAACACTAATCAGCTGTGCATTTATGTCTCCACTAATAATGCATTTTCTTTCTTTCTGAAGACTACCACATTCATATTTCATATCATTAATATTAATTCACAAGTGGATCAGCTTGTATCTTCTCAGTCTGTGCATATGGTTAATATTAAGAGGTGGAAAATAAAGTATTTACTGTCCACAAGGAATTCAGTACATTTGACTGTCATTCAAAGTGCTGGTGCTAACCTTGTGCATCTTGCTTTTTCTCTGTCGCTCTTAAACTCGTTCATTCTAGGTATATCTATAGTGTTTTTAACTACGTTTGAGCATACAACTCGCGTGTTGACATGGCTATGTCAATTTTCACAAAACTTTGTGGCATATGACAGAAAAAAAATTAGTCTCTCTTGTGCAAAGTTATAGCTAAAAATAAATTGCTCTGCACAAGTCCAATACTAGCCAATACTGTGTGCTACAATTCTGTTTATAAAAAGTGAACAAATATAGCCCTTGGCTGCTGTGTCGTGCTTTGCATTTATACTCTGACTGCTGGAGATCACCCAAGACCTAGACAACAACAAGACAGGTCCAAGTCAATACTGGGAAAAAATCATTAATAATAATCAGCACATTTATTGGCATCCTTACGTGGGCTATTAAGAAATCCTGCCTTTTTCACACTGTCTTCATTTGAGGATCCAATTTACTCTGACCTTTAATGACACAGCATGTAACGGCTGGCTCTGAAGAAAGACGTTAATAGACATAAAAAAAAAAAGGTATTACTTGGCTTCTCTATCTAATGGCTAACGGCAGAAAATAGAAATACTGGACATAACAGGCCTGAAACTCTCTGGTAGCTTGTCAGATTGCAACAACTGCACTCTTTCTGTTCACTCCTAGTACCTGTTATCTATGAATTTCATTTTCATTTGTTGTAAATGCATGTGCTATCTCTTCATGAATCTATTTGAGGATGCTGTGGACATAATGCAGTAAACTGGAACCTGCTTTATCACAGTAGTCATTTAGATTCTGCACTGTTATAGGGAATTATGAACTGTTACAAGCACAGCTATGGCCTTTATGAGACATGAATATTATTGGCTGTGTATATATCTGATGTAGTCTGTGGCTAAAACGCATTTATGGTTCAAGCATTTATGGATAAGATCAAATCATGTGGATGTGATACTGCAATAAACACACAAAAGAGCCAGTGTAATCGCATGTGAAGAGTTCAGATGATGAGATGCAGCCACGGTGTTTATCAAAGGACTCCACGCAGCAGTGAAGGTTTGTTTGTCCTGACCCCTATCACAGGCTTTGTCCACCACAGGATCCTCTACATGCTAATTACGGCCAAGTTGCTTGTCGTGGAGCCGCTCCTTCTCTTGTTTACTAATGAATAGTGTGTTGCTGCTGTAAGGTTGATTAGAATGGATTAGGAAACCTCTCTTCCTTCCATTTGCATCCATGAAGATAGGGCCAAACGCTCATCTATCCTAGCTATCAGACAGTGCTACATTTAAAGTGTGTCTTTATCGCGTCCAATGGGGCCCAGACCCTTCGTTTACATGGTTGCTCCTTTTCCCTGCTCTGCTCCATCTGTGATCGCTGGGAGCCTGGAGGTGTGGACGGGGAGTGTGGAGGGTGAGAGAGTAGCCAAAGTGGATCCAGCCTATTTAAAGTGCACCACTGTGGGATACCTGAGGGGAGCGAGTGACCCCCGGGGTCCTTCAATCCATGCACTATTGTTTTGTTCTGCTAATTAAGGAGCAGTGTTCAGGCTGATTGGTTTCCAGTGTGTAATTACTAAACCGTCTGCTGAGAGTGCTTTCCGTCTGAATGCCAGCCTCTCTCCCTCGACCATGAGGAAACGAAGGGAGAACTTGGCCATGCAGAAACCCAGGGTCGTGAACCTCATTTATCCAAAACAGACTCAAGGTTTCTAAACAAAGATGAAGGGCAGAGGAGATGAGGTGGCTTTACAGAGAACCATAAAGTATACCATGCAAGTGTAGTTTCACTTGCAACTCCAGATGTTGGGTACTTCAAACAGCCCATTTTTACATGGGAAAAGTATGACAGCCAAAGTGCTCCCTCTAAAGGAGAATTTGACTACTGAGCAGCAGCAGAACAGGTTTAGACATATGGAATAAGCTGTTATCTGGAAATCAAGTTATTGAGAACTTTATAAATCAGGTAAGAAAAAACAATTATGCAAATAAACACCAGACTCTTTAAATAGAAACACGTTTATGGCAATGACACATTAAATAAAGAAGTTAGCTTTCACATCAAAATGTAAATGAATACAAACCTATAACACTATGCGTGACTAAATAGCTAATAGCTGACTTTCATTTCAATAAACATCCATCCCACCCATTGCTGTATGGTAATAATGACACAATGCAGATGTCACAGCGTCAACCACGCTCCTCTCCACTATGCACACTGGAACAGCACATTCATTCTATTTGATCTTTACAATGCCGTTCAGTATTCATGAACCTGCTAAGCAGAGCAGAATATCTATTCCAAGGATGCTTGGCATGAACTACTTCCACAATATCAGTGCTTAGAGGGACAAGCTGGGAAAGTCTGCTTTCCAAATGAACAGGGAACAAAGGAATGCTTGATTTCTAGCTCCAGGTTTTAAAACCCACAGATGAGGCACAAACGAGAAAAAGAGAAATAAATACACTTATCAGTCCTCAAAAATAATGAGTATAATAAATAATGAATTAATAATAAAGAGCAACCTATGAGAATTACCATCATGTTACCAGGAAAATGAACAATTCAAGGCAGCTGAATTGCCATTTAATCTTCAAAGACCCTATGCTCAAAACACTCTACATTTACGTATGGAAATAAAATATCCAGACTGTGTATGTGTTTCACTGCTGGTCCAGACAAATGAGAGCTACCTAGAGAGATCAAAGAGACACCAAATCTTCCTCAACCACCAGGAACGCGGAATATCTTATTTTAATGTTTAGACATCTTTCCCTCTCTGTGAATACATAGACACGACATTAAAGCCTTTTCTCAGCCTCAGAATAAATGAAGCCAGAAGAAAATTTAGCAGAACGGAAGGAACTCTGTATTTCGGGCCAATTAGCACATGAATTAAACCAGAAATAGATTAATTTACAATTTCAAAATCATAGAATAACACATTCCAAACAATCCTCACCAGACAGTAGACATCACACAGACTAACTGTCTATTAGCCTAAACTCATTACAATTTTATGTATAAATCCTACAAGGGTGGAAAGTTTGGGGAAGGGTGTTACTGTTATGAACAAAACAGTCATTGTAAAAATACTATTTTGAGAAAAATGTTCTTTGGATTTGAAGGTTGTCATTGATTGCGCCACACACAAACACAATGAGATGTAAAAACCGAGGTAAGGCTGCAACGTCTCCCTCACAGCTGGTGGCTCGCATGTGTACACCTCTGAAATTGAAGATGCTGTGCACACTTTCACCACTCAAATATGAAATGAAGTGGTTGAGCGTAATAGTCATCTTTCAGCACCGTTTTATTATTGCCCCTAGAGGGAAAAATGATATGGGTTTGACTAAAAGAAAAGGTTTGAAATAGAGAAAATGATATCTGCCAAATAACATCTTCAAGTCCGCCCATCAGAAATGCTGTCCGTAAATGAAAGTTTTCAGCACTTAGGAGTCAGGATGGAATGTACACCAGATGCTTACCTTCTCTCACATGCTTGACTGATGGTGTCATAACCGTCATCGGGCTTGGTGTGAAAGATCTTGAAAATGAGGTGAAAATATGGACAAGTCGCAGCACTGCCTATACATGCCGAGATGCATGGAGTCTAACACAAAACAACGCCAGATGCTAAATGAGTCAACATGAGGCTGTCAGAGATACCGCTCGCACAGTAATACATCGTGTAAGTGTGCCCGCGTGTGTGTGTGTGTAGGTGTGTGTAGGTGTGTGTGTGTGAGGGAGAGAGAACGGAGAAGCTGTCCAAATGGCTTCTCCATCCATTCTGATATAACTGAACAGAATTGTTTGGACTGGCGTACGAGCCACAGAGTTACATTTTCCATAAAAATCTCACAAGTGACAGCTTGTGCTAAATGAAATTCAAAGAGCCCGGCAATGGTTCATTTCATATTTTTACCAGTTGAAAACTTCAAAGTTGACTCTGACCAAGTCAAGTCTCTTCAAGCTGTGTTCAGTGTAGTATGGTAGCAGCCACTTCCGTGACCTATAATCACAGCTATATTGAACCAGATGGCTTACCAACTCCCATACCGTATATTGTCTCTTCTGGGAAATGGATGATGCTGATAATTGACCAAAATGCAGCCCATATGACACAGGTTGTCTAATGATGAATGCAGAAGAAGACAGCAGGTGGACAGCATGGTTTGATATCTCGCTTCTCTCTTTTTATCTCAGCATGAGGCCTCGGCACAACATCCCTCCAGTGCTCAAGGGAATGGAAAACATGAATATCTTTTCTTTCTTTTTCCCCAGTCGCTCTGTCCGTCCTTTCTTTGTCTGTACAAACTCAACACAAGTGTTCCATTTCATCAGTTTTTAGGCCCTGCTACCCATTTAAAAAAAAGAAAAAAAAAAGACTCAAAACAGGATTCTGGCTGCCATTGTCCAGGAGACATACTGTGTTGACAGCAGACATTTTTCATGCAAGCCACTGAAAAGCTTAGGATGCAATCTATAACAGGAGGATACAAGACAAATCAGCCTGCTATGAAAACAACAAGAACGAGAGCATTCAAAGGAGAAAATAAGCAGCTCCAATTTCAGGATGTGTTGCGGCTCTAATGCACGCAGCATTGTGTGTCATCTACATTTTACCAATTACTTTCACTTCAGTCGTGCCACAGCGCTCCCAGAGCCATCTGTAATTCAAATGAAACATTTTCAACACTATCGCCCCAAACATGTAAATCGCACAATTCACTCCACAGATTCCCAAGCCAGTGTATCATGCCTAATTCTGAACTAACATGTCAAGTGAGATAATTCACATTTCGGCGCTTGAGGAATTCCCCTCTGGCCTATTGTGGAGTTTAGAAAGAGGCGGTAAAATGCAAATATGAAGAGGGACAGTTATTATACATTGTAGGGGGAAATTAATGCATCTAATGTCCTGTAATTGCCATTCATTGGATGAAAGTAACTGTAGGATATAAATTATGTCAGACTGTAAATCCCAATGTCCCTCAGTTTGGATCTATTGAATGAGAACTATATTGGTCTGCATCAGCCCAACTAACACTGACAGCCCACCAATGTAACTGTCACTACTAAGGGAAGGCCTAACTGGGACAAAAGGAATTCAAATTTGATTTGGATAGAAGGAAGGGAGAGCGAGGGGAGGGTAAGAAAAAAAAGTGAAAGGCTATCCACTATTCGTTCTTAATTTATCTGCCTTGTTGAATAATTTGTGGCTGAATTAAAAAAAAAGGGATGCAGCGACGAGTTAAAGAGATAGGGAAGGTGATTGAGAGATAGAGACAGAAGGAAAGTGATAAAGGAGAGCAAAGGAGAGTGAGAGACAGAGAAAAAGGGAGCGAGGTGTGTGTGTGTGTGTGTCTGGTGGGGGTTGGGGGGGTGCACTTGCTGGATTTTCGGACATTATAGCTGCAGTAGCTGTCATTTTCCCATCAGAGGGAACAAAGTCACCTTGGCCTGTGTGAGGACAGGTGACAGGAGGAGC
>OMKZ01033294.1:44507-59964 GCA_900302535.1 Neoniphon sammara | reverse complement strand
CCAATAAAAAAAAAAAAAAAAAAAAAAAAAAATGCTTAGAGTACTTTGCATTCAGCACTCCACATTGAGAAATGGGACAAGTATCAGTTATGACACATAGAGCTGAAATGCATTCATGTGTGCACTCCTGGGTCACTTGTAAATAATAGATGAAACTTACTTGTGCAGGTTGTTGCACACAGGTGTGCGCACAATTTGAAAAATAACCATAAGATTGAGTTAAATATGAAGTGTAAATGGGGCCCAGGGTCTTCATTGGGTCAGATTAGGACATATATTGCATTAATCCCATATGTAAATCTCTGAAAAATGTGGAGAAGGAAGTGAAACAGCAATTAATCTGATGGCAAATAATGAAGGTGTTCTCAGGCGTTACGTTTTTGACAGCCAAGTTAGTGTTTTGGGTGAGGAAGGACTAGCTACCGTAGCAAAGTAGCGTTGGCCAAGTGCCTTGTCCTCATATTTCTTTGCTTAGCCTATACATTTTTGGTGCCAATCCATGAAACCATAAAGTGTTACACAGAACATTTTCAGTATTGACTTCTTTTGTCACAAACTAGACTCTAAACTGAACTAAAAATCTTTGATCCACAGTATTAGAGTGATGTAGACCAGGTGACCAGTTGTGCATAGTAGATTTTAAAGTAACTGCACATATCTAGCACAGCACACTATGAGGGGTTAGGTCAGTACCAGGGGTAAACTTCTGCATGAGGCCCTAAGCCTCAGTTTCATTTTTACATGTATTTTATGAAAAGAAATTCTCCTATTTTAGAGTAGGGTAAATGTATTTTTTTTTCTATGAGATCTGATGCTGTTATAGCCTCAGCTATGAAGTTGTTGTTTTGTTTCATACATTTTCCTTTATTCATTCAGAAAGTGCCATTAAAGAGCCATTTTTAACACTGAGCCTGCATGCTTACATATTTCAAATTCTTTGATCTGTTTATGGTTACTTATACTCTATTTCATATATTTAATTCTCTCCTAAGTTTTTGAAGACTGTAGTTTTTCCTCTCTTTCTATACAAAATAAACAATCTTTGTTTACAAAATATCCCTACATGGTCTATTTCTTATCACTTCTATAGAAAGAGCGTTTGAGAAAATCGAATACTCAGGTGCACAAGAAATAGGGTCAGGCTCATGAAGCAGCAGAATGCCATGCTATGCACTAACCAGAGCTGCCATTGTCATGAAGCTTGCATGTCTAACCTCCCACCCTCCTCTCCTCTGTCCTTCCCTTCTCTTCAAAGTGTCTTTTCTGTAGAATTGTCCAGAGTGAAATAGTGACTACAGTTTAGTAATATTGATAATAACTGTAACAGTAATATCTTTGTCACGCTTGTGTGTAATGTCTTTTGACAAGCTTAACTTTATGTTTGTGAATGTGTGTGATGTAGCTCTGACTCCTGTAGCTTGCTTTGCATCTTTGACATGCTCACCGGCCATCCACCTCACCCTTCTCTTCCAGATCCACTTCCTCATGATTCTCTCAGCAAACTGGGCCTACCTTAAGGATGCCAGTCATATGCATGCCTACCAAGACATCAAAATGAAGGAAGAGCGGGAGCTGCAGGACATCACCTCACGCTCAAAGGAATGCCTCAATTCCTACACATAAGGAATAAAAGCTCACGCTCGAAATCCACACACATGCAAAGACACATAGACACTAATGCCAACCACTGGCGATCCCTCTGGACCAAGAGCGCGCTCTGCTCAGCTTAAATAACCTGCCAACTGCCCTCACACTGTGCAGTACTAACCAGGCTCCTAACAAACTAATGCATCAGTGTTGCTTTCTGCACTAACTCACCAAGATGTGTGTTGGAACCGCTACTTTGTGCTGCATTTATGCTGTTTTTTTGTTTTGTTTTGTTTTTCTGGAGAAAATAGCAGTTTTGAGCTCTCGTCTTAATTTGCTCTTGTTTTCTCTAGCCCTATTTCATAGCTGGTTTTTGCTGGCAAAGCTTGAGACATTGCACTATTCTTATACAAGTCGTAAATGATGAAAGTTTGTTTTGCAGTCTTACTCTGTCATTCTTCTGACCTGCAGTGGCCAGTTTTAAATAAGGGAATGCAGAACATTTTGTAAATTAAGTGATTTTTTTTTTTCTTTTTCAAATCAAAGATGCAGTTTTAATTGCATTTCCCGGCAAAACATAAACTGCCTTATATGTAAAGCCACATTAGAGGTATTGTGTCATTCTGAATAACATGTCAGAACCATAGTTATACTGACTCAAGGCATGACACAAGATGTTTTGCTTTGGCTTTTAATTGACGGATCATAAAGAGGTAAAATAGATGATGTGCACCACATTCCATTGTAAAAGGGGATTATTCTTATTCTCAGTTAAATATTATCCTTCTTCCTTTAAAACAAGCTAGGATCCTTTATACGTCAGTCTTTATTTGGTTTACCTTCACAGTTTTATGGGGTCAGATGAGTGTAAATAATTGGTTTTAGAATAATCTGCGTCACATTTACTTTTAAATCTTAAAGTGATACAAAACATTCATGGCCTACACTAACACTACCTCAGGTGTACACTAGAGCCTATGGAACACATTAACTGGAAAAAAAAACAGGCACCTCTTCATAAGAGCAAAACTGCGGTGGTGTAAATAGTCAATTTTAGTCCTCAAACACATAAATGTAGAAATGAAAATAGAGCACACACACACACACACCAGGAGCTCCTCTGCATTACAGTTTAAGAGTGGCTACAGTACGGCAAATGTTAATGGACCAAAATACAGTATCACAGAATGACATTTTCAAGCATGATTGTGTAAGAGCATCTTGCTTCAATATGGGCAGCTGCCAATCTGAAGATAAAAGGGTGTTCAATGTAACTAAAATGTCAAATATTCAAACTTTGTGGTCCTTTTGTATTCATTTAGGCCAACTATAAAACAATGCTCACTGATAGAGCCTCTGTTCCCTTGTATTGTTCCAAATTCCCATTTGTGATTGATGATTGTTAGCTTATCTATTCCAATAAGTGTACATTATGATGACAATTACTCGACTTAAAAAATCTTTTGAAACAAACTGTAAAAAAAAAAAAAAAAAAAAATTAAAAAACCTTTAATTGTGTATGTACATTGGTACCATGGCAAATCCTATAAATCAAATAGATATAAGAAGCACTGTTTAGATGTGAACAACATAAATGTGTTACAAGTCAGGAATTTTACTGATGTTTTGTTTATTATTATTGGAGACAAAACCACTCAAAAAAAGAACTTGTTTTTCTTAATTCTCTATAATTGCATTTGTTTTGATGTGCAATTGTTCTATTACTGACATAATTACTCATGTAATCTTTTTTTCTGTTAGACAAGAGTCACAGGGATATGTTGATGTTTATTTCTTTGTTGCATGAAGAAAACTGTTTCTGCAGTGGTTTAAGTGATGTACAGTCATGTATACTGACATCATTAGTAGGCAGTGTTTGCCTGTTTTCCTTTTTTTATTCTCTAACTGAATACAAATTAATCCATTCTATGACTGTAGCTGGGTAGTACTAGATGTTTTATAGGTTTTCTTTTATTCAAGTCAAAAGTATATGAATCCTATAGTATTTTGTTACCTGATAGTATACCCATATTTTCTATGAGTGTCAAGGGCTTCCTCATGAACTACCGATGCTTAACTCTTCACAGAGCTTAAAAGTAATTTCCATTAGCTGCAACACAACTTGTTTCTGGAATTGGATATGGCAATCTAAATGGTAGATTGAGCCAAAGTATAAATGCATTGCAAGTCTCATTTTGGCCAATGTTTTATAAAAAAATGTATCTCTGAGATACTTTAATACAGATCCTGCAATGTGCTGTGCAGGACTAACAGCTAGAGGTGTACAGTGGTGGAGCGTAAAGATGGCAGATGTGCAGTACATGATGCTGTGTACAGCACATCTCATCTCCTCGTGTTGTGTTTTCTGTTTAATGAACCAAAAAGTAAAGAATCAAGGCTACCCATTAATCACCAGGAGGACAACAATCCAGCATCCTGTCTGACTGGAATCCCTGATATGACATTACTCAACTGGCCTGTTGACTGTTTTTATGAAAAGACAAATAAAACATGAACTCCACTCTGTTGTGGTGTGGTTTCTTCTTTTCACAATAGACAATTAATTGCTCAGTAATGCTCATGAATCAAGAAATTAACTAATGACAGAGCGATTACCAAAAAAATAGGATTTATTCATATATGTGCAATTGATGAAACTACATCAGCAAAAAATGGACAGTGCTAGCTACACATACTGTAAAAATACTTAAAGAAAACCCTTTAAATATGATGCTTCACACTGACAAAAATAGTACAAAAATGCAGATCTGTTCAAATTCAGTGTTAATATAATAGCACTTTGGGATTTTCACCAGAAATCATCATCCACAGCTTCCTGTGAATATGCTGCAATGCTGGGGAGAAGCAGAGAAGTTCATTAGTAAAAACCTATAGGAACAGACTAAAGAAAAAAATCCTCAATCATATACATGCATTGTCACAAGGCACATTACAGCATATCAAACACAAGATCAAACAGCAAGAGACAACTCGAACGTGTTTTCTTCCTGTACCTTCACAGAGTTTACATTTTGTCAGTGAAATTTACAACTCTCCTCTGCAACCATAAAAGAAAAATGTTTATCCCGCTACAGAATTTGTGATGGCAGGGTGATGCACAGCTCAAATGAGAATTAAGTGGAAAAAGATGCAAAACATCACTGCAATCCCAGGGAGTGCTCCTTTTATTGCTGCTAAAGGGCTTCATTCGGGTGTAAAAACACAAAACAATGTATGCATCTTCATCCCTTTAATTGCCAAAAGAACAGATGCAGGTCAGGCACTTTCATGCCATTTAAATTTATGCGTTTGGGTTTGCTGGTCTCTAGCTTTGGGAAAGTGTTGAATTACTGAGAGCTGTACCAGACATATAAGTAAAGCCATGAATCTATATTCTGTCTAGCCCAGTAAACTGTTTTGAGTTACCTTTCATATTTCTCCTCAGACAAACTCTTGGCCTCAGGGCTCATGTGTTCTGGCTCCTCTTCCCCAGGGTTCTGACAAACAACAGCAAATCACACACGCAGTTTAATACACGACTGCTGCTCCAGATCTGCAATAAAACAAAGCTTTTTAACACTTTAGCGAGAGCTCCACAGAAGCGTGTGCCCCACCAACCTGTGCACGCTGCTTCTCTCTTGCCTCCAGGACCATCTTCATGTATTTCTCCAGGGGATTTTCACCTGACGACTTCTCCCCACCGTTCTCCTTTTCTTCCTCCTGCTCTTCCTGCACCTCTTTCTTAACCCCCTCGACTTCCTCCTCCTGTCCAGGTTGCTCCACCTCTTTCAATGTCTGGACAGACCAAGATAATTTACACCTTGAATCCATCATTCCATCTTTTCTCACTAAACGTAAACATAAAAATGAGATGATTAAAAAAAAAAACCCAAAACAACTGATTATGCATAATTTGTTACCGTCTCTTTCTCCAGTCTCTCAAGCTCCTGCAGTTCCCTCTCCTTGGCTTCCTCTAGCTCCCTCTGTCTCCGCTCTTGCCTTTCTTTTCTCTCTCTCTCCCACCTCAGCTCCTCATCTTCTTCACCTTCTTGCCTGGCAGATTCACCCGGGGCTTGCAGGACTTCTACAAAACATATGGGTTAACTTCAGTCAAATGAATTAGCGATGACTGGTGGTGTTCTTTCCATGTGCTCTGGAATAAAAGCTTGTGGCTACAGTGTGAAAACATGGTATCCATGAGACCCACGGTATACAGAAGATGGACATTCTTGCAGTGAAGGGTCAACCAAGATTTTGCTTCAGCGACTTCAGAGGATGACCAACTCACCCGTCTGGCCTTGCATGTGTATCTGGGTGTCTGGCAGGTCCCGTGGAGCTGGTGGGGGGGGGACAGAGGGGCCGTCAGGGGCCTCCTCAGAGAGAGGGATGGCCGTGTCCAGGAGAAGCTCTGGAATGTGGCTGGGCTCTGGAGGGAGACACACACAAAGAGACCTTTTATGCTCCACTATAATGCAGCAGGGCCAGAGGACCAGCACAGAATACATAATCAGCTGCCCTTCATCTTCACCATTGTGCGGGGCCACTGAAAGGACACTTTGGAGGCCAGTCACACACTCATTAAAAAACAGCCACTCCAAAACCCCCAAACCTCCGTAACAGATTTGCCCCATTCTGTTACTGTTAAAATTAACCAAAGATAATGGAATATGCACAAAAAAAAGCCAACATAATACGCAACGGCAGCACCTACACAACTATGAGAACGAATGCAGTGACAAAGTGTGCTTGGGATATTTTATTTGGACAGATGGCACACTACAAATAGCTCACACTTTGCTTCAGCACACTTTGCACGACTGAAATCCTATGATGCTTTGCTTTCTTTAGCAATGGCAAATGTATTGCACAGTACACGCACAATATTACTGATGCATCAAACCCTGCTCTGACGATGAATTAGTTTTAATTATGTGAGGATTTATACTACTTAATAACAGAATCTAATCAGCTCCCATCAAGAAAGCAGGCCTGGTAGAGTTTGTTTGTTCATCTGAGGCTTCAATCCCAGCCTCTCAGCGTTGGACAGAACACAAAAACCTGCAGGTGTTGAGTTTTAAAGTATAAGTCTATTTTCAGCCTGGGGCTTATTATCCTAGTTTTTGTCATCATGGTAATTGATTGATAAAAATTTCATAACTTTTTTCACTGCAGAGCTTTCATATACGTGTAGGTCGCAGTGCTGTCCAACACACACACACACACACAGAGAGAGATAATCTCCAGCAGTTGAATACAAAAGCCATTAAAACACATCCTTTCACCACAGTAACACTCACACTACAATGGGACCTTCCTATATCTAATGTTTCGATTATCCATTGCCTGAAAG
Organism: Neoniphon sammara; assembly: GCA_900302535.1. NCBI lineage: Eukaryota > Metazoa > Chordata > Actinopteri > Holocentriformes > Holocentridae > Neoniphon > Neoniphon sammara. The sequence continues at coordinate 53,027 of OMKZ01033294.1, read as the reverse complement.
CTGTATATATAGCAGTATAGATATGTTATGTCAGTTAGCATGACCTCATTGGCAAATAGGCCTCTGATGCTGCGTTCATTGGGTGTTCTGTGAATACAAAGTGCTGACTGTGAAAAAAACGATCCACCTTCTTCTAATTAGGCCAACAAGTAGAATATGTGGGGATTTTTCATAGGCTGAGATATCTCCTTCCTGGTTTTTCAAATTGTGGAAGTGTGTCAACACAGGCAGTAAACAAAGCAGTAAATCCACTGATGTTGGCAGTCCAAGAAATGAGAAATCATAAATGTAAGTTGTATTCATACTAGTTCAAGCACACTCCAAAAGCAAGTAATACCTGCTGTTGTTTGTTGTGGTTGATTTCAAATTTATAAATACAAATGATTTTGCCTGAGGGCTTTCCAAACTGTAAGATGCATAAGAATATTACCAAACCACAGCAGCAGAAGTCCATTCTTCCGCTTCTTCTGACATGAATTGAATGCAGCAGAAGATAAACAGCAAGCAATGTAAACAAGGAAGTGTATGAGCAATGATAAAAGTGTATCAAATGGACTATTACAACTAAAGTGTTGTGAACTGTTAAATCACAGCTATTTAAAGATATAAGCCACTGCATTTATGAGTGTTATTGTGTTGAAAGGATGCATTTTAATCTCTTTATATTCAACTGTTGGAGATTACCCATTGGCCCTGTATTAGTATTGGATAGCAGCAGGCCTGGTGACCTAGAGGTATGAAAAATTTCTACAGGGAAGTTAAGTATGAAATTTTCAACATAATCATTCATCATGATGGCAAAAAACTAGGAAAGTAAGGCTCAGGTCAAAAATAACCGGAATAATCCTTTAAGGAAGCACAACATGCTGGATACCCAGAGGGCTTGTCATCTCACATCCTACAGAGAGAGCTTCTGTCATATTACATGCAAAGAACTATAAATAGTGCTTTATAGGCCACCGGATTTAAAAAGTCCCTTTGATCATAATTCTGGTCAAGAGCACTTATATGTCAAACACAATGACATGACCAAAGAGCTTTGCCGATATATCAGTCATATTCCTATTGTATTTGCAGTAGCAGATTGGACGTGATCCAAACCGGGTCTCTCAGGTCAATTCCATCAGATCACGTAAGAATGTCACAGCATGTAAAGTACAATGGAGGGATTGAAGGAATCCACAGAATTATGATAAAATGAACACCTCTCAGGGAATAAAAGGCAAGAGAAAAGAAAATACAATCTCCTACGAGAACACATTTTAAGTGCCATTTTTACGCCCACGCTAAGCGCAGCGGGTGGGTGTAATGGAATCACTGGCTTTTGCATGTCACAGCGATAAATTTAGATTAAACTTGGCAGGTTTATTGGGGATTCACTGTCAATTTTTTGCTAAATCTGTCAAAGGTCAAGGTGGCAGCAAGACATCAAACTTTGACATATGATAATATGCAGTGTTTCCTCTGTATTCATTTAACAGTGGTACACCACCACAACAAGGTCATTACCACCACTGCAAGAGAAATTAACATTGTAATTTAGTCTTACTAACATCTACAACTAAAATAAGTGTAGTTGTAATGATTATGTCATGAATAAAAACAATTTTAGTGCTAGAATCTCGAAACATAACTCAGAACTAAACAGTGACAGACATGGCATAAAAGATATTACCAAAACCCCTACAGCTGCTTAAAATTGCAGAAGAAACACTCATAACACAAGTGGCATATATACCAAAACAGAACAGCATGCAGTGTGGGTGTAGCACCTGTCTGAATGCATTTATAGCATTGTAGTGAAGTTTAAATATTAAGGAGAATAAAACAACACTGATACCTGGCAGACTTTCTGTAAGATCTTCAAGGTTTATCTTCTCAGGTTGGGGTGAAGACTCTGAGCTAGAGAAGACCTGCTGTACCTTTGTTGGACTGAAAAGAACAAAGACATAGACAAAGACATTAGCATTCACTGCCCCTATGTACAACTAATATGTTGCACTGTCCTTGCCAAACCCAGTGCCAGATGTTACCTGGTATGGTCTCGTGCCGTGCTCTTGAGCTGAGGACTGTGAGGCGGGCTGAGGTCAGAGAAGAAGTCACCCGAGGATGCGGCCTCACCGTGGGGGACATGAGAGAGCTGTCTCTCAGATGACAGCTCAGGGAATGGCTCTGGAGACATAACAGCCTCTAAATAGGGCAAGGAATTTGTGTTGGTTAATAGTGTTAATACCATTAACACTGTGATCCAATGACTGACATGACATGAAATGATCTGTTCTAATCTTTTTGAATGTTTAAAAATGTTCCTAAGCTCTGCAACAGAACACTAAATATACACAGGCAGCAGTACCAAAATGCTGACAATGTGAAACCATTTCCTTGTTTATTTCTTGATAGGTAAACAGGGGCTGGTATAGCTAATTTCTTTGAAGTGATTTGACAAGGTAAAGAATTTTCTGGAGTACCTTCTGCGAGCTCTGTTTGAAGCTTTCTCCTAGTAGGAGAGTGGTGGGTGGAGGATGAGTGTCTGGAGGGAAGGGAGATTCCATCCTGAGGGTGTCCATCTTCATTAAATAGGGGCTCGGTCAATGACTGCAGACCATGGTCTCTAAGAGGGCCCAAGGACTGACTTTGGTTTTGGTCTTCTGAGAAGGTCACTCTTGGCTGTGAAGCGGATAAGGGGGTTCTGGTGTCACTGGGGAATGGGAAATAGTCAGTTGCATGCTGTTGGTGAGGAGAGAGTGGTCTATGGGAGATGGTAGGTTTCTGGGGTGATTGGGGGCGAGAGTGATGAGGGATCTCTTTCCTCAGAGGAGAGTCAGGGCGATGTAAAGGATGTGGTCGTTTGGGGGAAAGAGGTCTTGGGGGAAGCATGTGTGAGATGGTGGTGCGCACTGCCCTCTGCTGGTAGTTCCTATAAGCTTCATCCAGGGTCTCCGCCTCCTTCTCAAGCTCACGGATCCGGGCCTTGGCTCCAGCCACCAGGTCAATGTCAGAGTCTGGACTGCTGCTCTGAGCCCACTGGCTCCTGTGCCCTCGCAAGGGCCCACCTGCTTCACAGACATCATCGTAACCCACCCTCCCTCTCAGCAGAGCCTTATCCACATAGATGTCAGGGGGAACCAGCTTGTCAGTACTGAGCTCCAGCACTGAGCGGTCCACAAGAGAGGGCTTGGGATTACGCAGCACTTCATTTTCAAGCGCTGCCATCATCACATGGATCACATGCGTCAAAAGAAAAAAGAAAGGAAAAAAGAAAAGCAAAGAAGAAGAGAGTTTCAGGTCTAATACAAAAGACCAACCACCATGAAAGAGCACAGATCTGAAAAAAGGATTTCTAAACTAATTTCCAAGTGCACCAAAAGATCAGATGCAGTTGCTAATTCTGCAATGTGGCTTCTTTTCCTTGGTTTCAATCAGATCTTTATTGCTCTAATTTGAAAAACACTTAGAGGCAGCATGTTTGAGGTCCTAAAAATGTATCTGTTCAGTTTTATAATACCAGATATTCAGTATAAAAACATGATTGAGAAAAGGAAGCCAGTTAACAAGATAAAGACTACAAGATGTCTACACAAGACATGCATTATTGCCTTTGCAGCATGCATAGTTGTGTAAAAGAACCAACATGGCTTGAGATGACTGATCTCATCAAAACTGCAGTGAACATGCACACCCAATCATGGGGTACCTTGCTGAGTTTGGTGAAGCTGCATCTTGATTTCTTCAGCATGGCTGGTCATCCACTGCGTCTTCTCCTCACACTCAATCAGCTGGGCCTTGAGCTGGGCGCAACGCTCCACCTATAAACAGCATTAAATAGCAGGTCATCGCACAAAAAGCTGTTCTTTGTACACACTGACTCAGGCTCACTGGAAACCCAGATCCACTTCAGAATGCTAATTAAACATGCAATTCCCAAAGCTGAGAGAGATTTTCTAGAAAGGAAAGTTCGCCTCATAGTTTCCCACACTTGGTGAAAGGCTGCGGTGTGACTGACCTCACTTTGGAGCTGTGCCTGCAGCACCTGCTTCTGGCTGTCAAACTCCTCCTCGTCCAGCCTGCGAGCGTTCTGCAGCCTCCGCAGCTCCGTCTGCAAGGCCAGCTGCTCTTTAGACGGCTTGCCTACATCTGAGAAAAATGTTATCAGAGTCAAGACAAAACATGATCTAAAAGTACAGCCTATACCCCAACCTTTGTTAGGAAGGGAAAGTATGATCTTATTCATTGTGTTCTTCAGTGGCAAAATTACCTAATGAATATGTCAAAAGCATCAGGTGATAGCCAGAAGTGAGTTCTGACTTACTGAGTCATTTTGATATGATTCAGTTCATGGCCTTTGCTGTATTGATTTGTCCGGCATGGTGCTCTGAATCTGATATGATGTGTTAAAGCAGAGCGCATGGCGTTGGACAGTTAATGAATCCTATTGTTAGTGATGAGGAGAGAGAGGCTCACTGCTCCCCTACCCTGACCTCTAAAAGGAAGAATATTTCATTTCTAAGAGAGAAGTAAAACACTGGTTATCTGCAATGGTTAAAGAGAGCCCTCTGTCCCTCCTCACTGAGCTGCTTTCTCCCCTCCGCTCAGCTCCTCATCCTACTTCCCTCCCCAGTTTGCCTTCAGAGAGCCGTCTGCAAAGCTACAAATACAGCACAGAGGCCCCACACTGACAGGCGAGACACATTCAAAAGACTCCACTGAACCAGAAGCAGCTGGACAGACAACAAGCCTGAATGCTTCACACTACAGTGCATCTCCAGACAGCTCACAATGAGTCAAGGCACAAGCCCCCTAGAATGCAGCAAAGGAACAGGACTTCTCTCAACTCCAAGAAAAATGAAAAGCTGCAAATAAATTGAGCTATTGATTTTCATGCATTAATTAAAACAAATCACAAATTATAGGCAACACTGGAGGAATTCAACTTCCTTTATCAAAAAGGATGCTGTGGTACATTATCACAAACATCTTAAGCTGATTTTATTGGTTTCCCATAGTAATGCTGATATGGAGAGAACATCAGAAAAACATGATTACTCCTGGGAGGGACTCTGGACCAGTAGTCACTCCTCACCTGCACGAAGGAGCTGGTTTTCTTCTTGGGTCTCCTCCAGCTGTTTCTTTAGCAGCCGCAACTGCCCCTGCAATTCCACTTTCTCTCTCTTCAAGCTGGGGTAGTCACTCATGGTCTCCAGTTTTTCCCTCAGCAGCTCCTTCTGTTGATTTAGCAGAGAAGCCTGCTGCTGTGATGTGTCCAGCTCAACCTTAAGAATCACAAGAGGGAAGCAGGCATAGTCAAACTGTATTACACAGTTATTACACAATCATATCATGATGAAGAGAACGGTTTGCATTTAACTGCTTAATGATTTACTTTGAATTGAAATATTGCACCCAACATCATATCATGACAGTGCACGAGTAGGTACAGTACTAAATGAATAAGGCTGATTCATTTACCTGAAGTCGTCTCAACTCAGAACATGTTTTATTGTGCTCCTCTAATTTGGCATTAATTGCAGATGATTCCTTCTGTATGCGAGCAGATTCAACTGAGAAATAAACAGAGTGTAAACATAATATCTAAACAATATTTGTAGCGAGCTGGCCAGAAATACTGCATAAATTAAAATACACACCTTTGTTTCTGTTCTCATTTTCTGTTAACTTTTCTGTCCTCTTGATGAATTCCTCCTTCAACTCAAGCTGATACCTAATAATTTCAAAGAAAATACAACTCTGAAACTAGACCATATGGGATGGGATATGGCTAACATGTTGTTATCAACACAAGATCTTCAAAATTAAAGCCTCTTAGACCTAATATGGAAGGATGCAGGGTAAATAATCAAAGCCAAGTGTCATTTATAGTGTTGTAAATGCAGTGCAGCATTTGGCTGAGTAAAGATTACAGCTGTAACCTAAAAATAAACACTACAAGGCTGCATAGCTGAATAGGTGGTAATTTGTTGACAACAACAAATAATAAACCTGTTATGAGAGAACAACTCATTTTTTTATCAGTCCTAAATTGACACGTGTGCCACTTTGGAACCAAAACACATGCAGTACCAACTTCTGCTGAATTTCATTTGCTAAGAAAAACAAAGACTGGTCAGACACATTGTAGGGTGCTGGAGCACCCTCACCACCACCCATGGAATGGAATCACTATGGAATCACCCTCAGTGATTTAAAACATGGTGATGGTCATTTGATTTTCTATGTGCATTGTATATACAAGACATTGAGAATCTTTTATCTTAGCCCTACACAACAGTGACATCATCTGGTCAAGAAAGCCCTAGAAAGATGAACAGCCCAAACTTGTGAAGTCATGACAGTGGAAACAGTAGGCAGAGGGCATTGCCGAATGACAAAAAAAACACAATAACAAAAAAAGGTGTTTTTTGTTCAAACTACCTGGAAAGTTCATTCTTCAACCTTTGGTCATATGTATCCTCCAGAGTTTTCACTGCCAATTCTCTCCTCCTCAGCAGCTCTTCAGTTGTCTTGACCTTCTCCTCATGAATTTGGCAAGTCCTGTTGTCATTACATTTTCAGTGAGTAACAAGCAAGTCTATACCACCATGGCGGTCAGTGGAAACCCTGTTCATTAATATAAATGTTATGAAATACTCTTACTTTTCAAAAGCCTCCATCCTCAACTTCAGCTCACTTTCTCTGTTTCGCAACACTTCAATTTCTTTCAACAGTGTTTGTCTCTGCACATAGACATTCTTTTCTTCAATCTACAAAGAGAAATCAAAATAACTGCATTAATCATTGCCCTCTGGATGGACTATCTACCTTGAGATATCACAAAATAATACCAATGCGCTACAATATATAAGAATGGGTGAGCTTTAACAGACAGAGCACAGCATCAAATTAACAGTAACCTACCTCTTGTTGTTTTTGTAGCCGATCTATTGCATTTTTCTCCCGGTTCATCAGTGCCTGAGCCTTCAACTCGTAATTCCTCTCCATGTCTTGTCTCAGCTTCTCAAATTCTTTATGAAATTTTGCATTTTCTTCCATCTTCACCTTGGTGATTTCTACATCTTTGAAATGCTGCATCTTAAGGAAAAAAAAAACAAAAACAAAATGTAATGTTGCATAAATCCCATGCAACTAATAAGATCATTTTACATATCATATACAGTACAGTTCCAATCAAGTAATTTCATTGGTCAAAGACATATAAAACAGTTGTTGTGGTAACCATAGGGTTAAAGTTTTCCTGTGTACCTTCGTGTTCATTTCTGCTTGCATCTGCGCTTCAATTTCTTTCCTATATGCAGTCAATTTAGAGTCAAATGATACCCATATGTCCCCCCTGTAATGGATGTTCTCATATTCCTTATCGATCATTTTCATCTTGTCAACTGTGAACAGAAAAAGAACAGGAGAAAATTATTGAGTGATACGGGTCTGGAATACAAAAAGGTCAATTTGAGAGATCTTTTTGTCATACCAAGGGATTCTCTATAACTTGATATGTTTGTAGTCTGAGTGTCAGCATCACAGCGTGTCCCATGAGCATGAGGGTCTGTTAGTTGTGTTAGAAGGCTCATCAGGAAACCTGGAAGACAAGGAAAAATTATTTCAGGGGCAGGGCTCAGATGTCTGGTTGAGCAATATGTACCCTAAAAAACAGGCAGAATGCAGTGCAAACCTTTTTTCTCTTTCTCTTTGTTGCAAGACTGTGAAAAGAACAACAACAGTTTTAGATTAACACCAGACTTATATCTATACACAACTACATTCTACATTATAAAATAATAATAATAATAATTCATTACCATGGATTTGTAAAGTGCTGATTCAGGACTAATTTTCATGAGCTGAAGAAGGTCATCTGTTGTAAAAATCTGCCAAAATGGAATACAGAAAATGGGACTCAGTTACCACTGAGAAACTTCTACTTTCATTTGAAGTTATTTTTATGTCTGTTTGGGCTAAATTTACCAAATCTGTTCACCTTGTCCTTGCACAGGCCGCTTTCTGGGTAGAACACAGATAATGTGTACTCATGTCCAGAGGTTCGTAGATAATCAGCCACTATGCTGTTAGAGGCAGAGACCAAAAGAGACTCTGATTTTACAGGGACTGGCCTGGGAACTGTTTCTCCTCCACTCAAAAGTGGATGCTTCAACTCCTGGATAAGCTGATTACGCAACTGTGTCTGGATCAGAACACAGTCAAAGAAAACAGAAAAATAAGGAGAGGAAGAACAGAGTAGACTTGGGGAAACAACGGTAGACAACAGCGTTAAGTGTATTTATAGCATAGCATACTTACTTTGAGTGTGTCGAGCACTCCTCTGTTTTTGAAAGTCTGATAGAGCCTCTTCCTCAGCTCGTCTGGTGATAACACCTCTTCCTTGGCCGCGGACATGATCGTTGTGCTTTGCCTCCGGGTGCTTCTAGGTTGTTATAGAAAAGAAACAAAAGCAGACAACAAGAGGTTATAGTACTCCACATAGCGAACTGGGGAACAAGCACCTCCGTT
>OMKZ01033294.1:24228-44487 GCA_900302535.1 Neoniphon sammara | reverse complement strand
GATCAATTAACATGTAAATCTAACCTGGTTTTAAACTGGTATTACTCTGCAACTAAACATCAGACTTAACAGCCATGCGATAATGGAAAATTATAATTAAGCCGGTTTATTTTGATTAACTACCAGCCTAGTAACCAGCCAGCGTCTCCTCTCAAGTGCCCATACGATTTAAATCCGACTAACTGACATTTTCCAGCCAGGCTCACAGTTATGACGTATTTTGTATATATATATTTAAATAAAAAAATATAAAAGATAAAATTCCCATAAAGCTAAAACATCTCGTAATTAATTTATTTTTAAAATATAATACATATATTTTAAATATTTCACAATGATAAATACTTTATTAATATATTTAATCTACGCACCCATATGTCGTCATCATCTTGCGACTGCCCTCCAGGAAGTATAATTACAGGTAAACAAATATATGTCCTACATAATCAAAAGGCCGTCTTTTATAGGTTGTTTTACCCGTTCATTTAGATTGTATTGATGCACGATATTAAGTCATTTTATCTTCACTCAAAATAACCTTACGACGATGTCAGTAAAGTTTCACAACGGAGCGCTAACGTTACAGCTGGCTTGCTAGCTAGCGAAAGGTTCGCAATCATTTGGGCGTTACTGACAGACGCTGTCAGTTTGCAAGATTGGTTAATTTGACTTAATGCATTTTATTTGAATTGTTTTTTCAGGGCAGTTAGTTTCTACTGAAGAAGGAGAAAATGTCTGGAAGTTTTTACTTTGTCATGGTTGGTCATCATGACAATCCTGTATTTGAAATGGAGTTCCTGCCAGCTGGGAAGGCTGAATCAAAGGTAACTTCCTTTTTTCCTCGCGGTATTCATTATAACAGCGTTAAGTCGTGTACATATTTTCTTGTCCTATATCTAATAAACAGGCCTAAACTGTGCATGATTTAAAAGCTATGTTAAATAAATAATGTGAATAATGCTGGTTACAACGTTCAGTAGCACGTGTTCAAACTAGATATTTTGAAATTATACTAGGCCTTTGGAAATTAAAGATTGAAAATGTCTGTGAATTTGTTGTCTTCTTTCCGAAAATGCCTATTTCCTGTTTAACAGGATGACCACCGTCACCTGAACCAATTCATTGCGCATGCTGCCCTGGACTTGGTGGATGAAAACATGTGGCTGTCCAACAACATGTACTTGAAAACTGTGGACAAGTTCAATGAGTGGTTTGTTTCTGCCTTTGTCACTGCAGGACATATCCTTTTTTCGACTATTCCCCTTGACCCTTGTCTTTTAATCCCTAAGGGTACCCTGATTGTTCAGATAAGGCACACTCACTACTGTCAGTATATCTAATTCTCTAGAGATGCTGCCACTGTCCCTTCAAGCTGATTAGCATCACAGAATTACTAATAATTATTGCCATGTTATAATCTGTTGATAGGAAATACTGCCAAATAAAACACACACACACAAAGCAGAAAACACATTACTCTCAGATCCTGGATATCATAGTCACCTTTTATGCCATGTACACTTTATATTGGTGTAAATGTGTATCAGTGCGATGGCACTGATTTAGGAGAGACACTTTGCTTGTCACTGTCTATAAGACACAACAACAGTGTTTGTTAATATATGCTGATCTATTGTAGTGCATAAGGATGGTTTATTTCAAACCTGAAATAATGCTTTAACATGTTGCAGCATGTGCATCGATGATTTTGTTTGCTCTGAATGAGCAAACCAAAAGGCTCTAAATGCAAAAAAGCAAATTAGTTCAGCAGATTTAATGAACTGAATGCAGAGATGTAGAATTCATATACCACAATGCAGTAATGAAAGATAAAGGACATTGATTTGATTTCAGTTTTTTAGTAGACTGAAGAATTTTCAGTAGTATAAGATTTTAAGCCCTATATTGTATGCTTTTTTGAAGGTTACCTGTATTGAGTCATCTTTAAGGCATTTTGTGGTAGGTCTATATTTTCCTTAATTGTCTATTATACATATGAGATTCATCATGCTGCATGATGTGCGACAAGAAGATGGAATCAAAAACTTTTTTAATGATGTGTATGATTTATACATTAAGGTAAGTTTCCTTCCTTATTGTTAAAATGACTTAACAAGAGTTACATTTGGCCAATTTCTCTTTCATTGGTTAATGATGCATTCTCTTTTTCAGTTCGCAATGAATCCCTTCTATGAAATCAACGCGCCGATCCGTTCAACAGCGTTTGATAGGAAAGTCCAGTTTCTTGGCAAGAAACATCTCCTTAGTTAATTGCTTCACATGCAGAAAAATTGGGATACATCTTGTATATTTTTTGTATATATTTTCTTTCCCGTGCAATACCTGACACTTGTTTGATGCTCTGTTTCATCTTATTTTTGTTTTCAGTTGCCATTTGATAAGGTTAGATGTATAGCAAAGTAAAATGTATTCAACTTTTAGAAATGGATTTTCTACACTGCATTTTTCATGCACTTATGTGACATGTTATTGCAAAGGTGACATTTTCATCTTGATAAAACCACTTTCATTTCTTGAATGAACTGGCCATTGTCTGATGATTTGTTGTTTGCTGAATGTTTTAACTACAGTGCACAACGTATACAGTGTGTTCATTTTAAGGCATGCAAAAAACCCCAGGTATGCTTGAACAACGAGAAAAAGAAAGAAAAAACAAAACACTTGGACTATGTGCTGATTTATCCAAGGCTCTGCCAGCTCAAGGCTTCTAGCTATCAATGTCATAGTGAGAGAGAGAACAGTATTATTTTAGTCTGAGCTCAGTTCAAACCTTGGGGTTGTTACGCCCCAATTTACAAATGCAGTTATCAGTGTTCTGAAGATAGAAAAAAAGCTTTGAACATTCTATGGGATTTTATTGAACTTTTTGGCATACCAGTAATACAATATTGATTATAAATGAAGGGTGGATGACACAAAGTGAAAGTAAATGAATGGGTCACTGTTTCAATACAAAAAATGATTTTGTGGACAAAGAGCTAAAATTGTTAGTATCAAAAAATTACAGTGCTTAAAAGACTAAATCTATTATGTAAAACAATAATAGCCCAAACAATGGAAAAAAAAAGTTTTACCCAATTATGACCACCATCTTGTTAAACCCCCTCAAGGGAATAGTGTTCCTTCTAAAGTTGTTGATTCAAGGATTCCTGAAATTACCATAAGGTAAAAACACTTTACAAATTACAAAAGCTTCCATAAAATTAAATACACAATATGCCATGCATGTTAACTTTGCTTTAATGCTTATCAGTTGTTAAGGATCTTATCCCTTGGTGCTTCCAGCATATAACCATAATCCATTCACTATGCAGAGAGCGAGTGAGAGAAAAAAAAAATAAAGGCCAAAAGGTGCAATAATCATGTTCATCAAGTTTCTATTTCTCACTTATATAGAGACTCAACTACTTCATGATACATTTTAGAAATAAAGTTATTGGACTAAATAAATTATTTTCAGTTTTTCAATTGTTTTAATATGAATATTTTATATGATTTATCGGATTATCTGCAGTATCACATTTGGGAATGAACTTTAGAAATCCTATGATAATCTTTCTCCATGGTAGTACATCTAAACATTGATTCTAACAGTCACAGTATAAACACATTTTCCACAAAAAGAACATTTTACATGAGAGTGAAGTGAAACCTGGCAAATATGGCAGAAACATCTGTTACATCACTACTAATTCTTAGTTCCCCATATCTGGCCCAGGGCCAACGCACAATGTAGTACCCTCTACTACCCTTTTACAGCCCAGACCTCTGAACTGTGTCAGAGCTGTTTTATGTTGTTCTGTAATTGGATTGGGATGAATTTAGTGTTTTCTTCCTCTTTATTCCAATAAGGACAAGCTCAGGTCCAGCATTACCAAACTGTTCAACAGTATAACAAACCATAAAGCCAGTAGCGTAATTAGTTTAAATAAGATGTTACTCTAATATATAGGCCTATAGCCGTATCACACAGGCATAAGAGAAAATTGATATGAGTGATAACTCCTGGATGTTATGAACAGCAAGTGGCAGTAGAGCGAGGCTTTCTGTGGAGGTTGACTGTGTCTGTGGGGATGAGGTGGTCCGTCCTCTCCTCCATTGCCAATACTCTTCGCACTGCCTCCTCAAAGGCCACCGCTACATTGGTGGCATCCTTGGCACTGGTCTCATAGTAGGGGTAGTTGCCATTCTCCTGGCACCACTGCTTTGCATCCTCAGCAGACACTTGCCTTTCTGACACATCCAACTTGTTCCCCAGGACCACAAATGGGAACTGTTCTGGCTCCTTGACATCTGCATAGTAGATGAACTCCTTCTTCCAGTTACCTAAGTTGAGGAAACTCTGGTTGTCATCAACACTAAAGGTGAGCAGGCAGCAGTCAGAGCCACGGTAGAAGGGAGTCCTCAGGCTGCGAAAACGCTCCTGGCCAGCCGTGTCCCAGATCTGTAGGGTCACCAGGTGGCCATCTACCTCCAGGTCCTTGTTGAGGAACTCCACACCAATTGTGTGGAAAAGGTGTGTGTCAAACTTGTTGGTGACGTAGCGATTCATGAGGGAGCTCTTTCCCACGCCACCATCTCCCAATAGAATGACCTTCAGCAGGGATGTCTTTGCTGTCATGGCTGTTCACGCCGACTTGGCCACTTTGTAGAGAATGACCTGATAAGAAGATGCAATGTGTCCACGTTATTTTACTATCCACACAACACCATAATATTGGGCTGGGAAAAACGTGCTGTAATCCAGCACCACTTAACTCGGGACAGACACTTGGTTTGGTGGATTTATGTGCCTTTTCTGTCAAATAGCAAGCCAGTCCCTGCCTATTTGTCTCACCCGTGATTGGTTTCAATCTCCTCCTCCACTTGTCCAGATCATGTGCTGTAGACAGTGGTCCTCAGTCACATGCGCCTCTGTTTCATGTTGGTCTGAGCAGCCATTTAGCTAACGTTCAACCAGCTGTAACACAAGAAGCAATGGGTTTCCTGATTAACACCTGGCCAAACATTTACAGTAGGAAAACCCCTTTCCCTTGCCGCCCAGCTACGGTTAGCGTTACAGTAAAGCACAATCTGCTGCCATATGTTAACTATTATGTAAAAAGCATCGTATGCTTTTAACACAAGCGACTGCAAGGCTAATCAAGAAAAAAAAAACATAAGTTAGCTAACGTTATCAAATGACTGTCAGCTAGCTAAGCTAGGTTAAAGTTGGAAAAGTAACCAATGGAGCACAGCTAGAGTCAGCTCATGTCAGCTAACTAAGGTTTAATTAGCAGAAATTGGTCTAGTTTCAGTACCTTGCTGAGTAGGTCACGCAGCTGTTGTGTCAACAAGTAATGTAGTAAAATAATGTTGTTATAGACGTCTGGCAGCTCCTCGCGTTTGCGTGGCTAAATATAACGTCAGGTCGCACCGTTTGTTTCCCTGTGAACCCGAAAGACTTTATGCTAACGTTACTAGCTGCTAACAGGCTAACGTTAGCGACACAGATAGCTTTGGATCATGTGATCTGGCCAAACACAAACATGCGACGTTTAGGTAACAATCCAGGCCAAGACCGTCCCTCCTTACAGATTTTTTTTACATATTTAAAATATGAATTGTAGCTCAAAATTTTGCTTTTATTCTGGATTTTTAGTTTGATCCTTTAGCGTTTATTTTTCAAACAAAGTGGGCTCGATCCGGCATATACCAATAAAGATTTTAGGGTGCGTTTCAGTCTCCCTATGGTGTTCCAATCTTCAGACAGTCTGAACACTTTGAACGCATCTTTCCAGCTTGTATTGCGCATGTAACGCCACAAGAGAGCGACATTTACTTATCAGCATCCCATTTAACTAGTGTCAAAGGTAGAGTTAAAAGTAGGATCAGAAAAATTCCCTTGGCCTTACAGAAAAGGACTGGATGACACCAAATTTGCATTCCTGCGGTAAGCATCAGTGAAATTAGACGCACTCAAGTATGGCAACTTGAAACCATGGCGTATATCCAAAATCCGCAGAAAGCTTTTAAACCTTATAATGTGCTTATCAGCGAATAAAGACCATAGGGGGATAGGCCTAATAACAAAAGGCCGCGATTTATGCACTTTTATGACTCATGTGTTCCAAAGTCACATGTTATTTTAGGTGGTGGCATTCCTTCAAGACTGTATTCCCCTTAATTTATAACAGGCTGGGTCTTTGAGTACTTGACACTCATTCATCAGTACCCTAATACAAGAGTTGCTTGTTTGGTGATAGGTTTATGCTATGCTAATCATTTCTATTCATTCTTCTTTTGAAGGTGACATTTCTGTTCAGTTTCCAGTAGCCTAAGTGATGCGATTGAAGAGGATATGAGCATTAAGGTACACAATCACACAATGAATGGGAAAAAGGACAGACCAACTTAGAAAAAAAAAACATTTAAATGTAATAATACAATATGAAAGCATAATTTACAGCAGTTATACACTGACACTTTTGATCATTCAAACTAACCAGCCTTCAAAAACAGTTACAAATCTAAGATTGAATTTTAGATATAATTCACCTAAGAATTCACATTACATGTCATAGATAATTTTCAGTTAACTTCAGCTATGCAGTATCACAACACAGCAAAGAACTAAGTACAGTACTGCTTCTTAAGATATAACTAACAGATAAAGATTGTCATTTCCACCTAAACCTGAGGTCTGAGTTATCATGAGGGAGCAGAATACACAGTTTGAAACTATTAAGTCCTGTTTCAGATCATGAGAATGGATGCTGATGTAGCAGCATGGTGATGTAAACTGAAGCGACCTTGCATACATTTGCTTCTACACTTCCTTTGAGATTTTGTACTGTGTCCTATAACATTATTCAGTGTTAATGCATACTTGAAAAAATATCAATCAAGAAACTCCAAGGGAAGAGACCATTGTAGGGGTAGGAAACAGGAATCTTCTGCATGTGTGTCAACTGGAGATTTTTAATCTGATGACCAGGAGTGGAAGTTCTTAAAAGTCTGGACTATCATCCTCTTGGCAGGGGCCTGAGGTCAGCACAACGTTGTCCAGTCCAATCTCCCCTGTGGCACCTCTTCCACGCTCAGCCTCAAAGATAATCTGCAGGACATTGAATATAATCATGGTATGCTTATACGGTAAACTTCTTTCCTATATTGAGTTAACAATATGGGGTTTCAAAACATTTTAAACTCAGTGGATCTGACATTTTACGGTTGGGCGATATATCAATATTATATCGATATTATGATGTGAGACCATGTCGTCCAGGATTTTGGATATTGTAATGTGACAGTGTTGTCTAGTGAATAAGTGTTGTCTTCCTGGTTTTAAAGGCTGCTCTCCAATAATGGGGTGCAATTCTCTGAACTAGCTGTGCTATTATTTACCTCAACCTGCTTGGTAATCATATTGCTTGTGTATAAATTTCTTATGAAAGCACCAAATGTTATCCCTACAAGACTGTAACAATACTGATATCAAGGTATTAGGTAAATGATCTAATACTTCATATTTGATTTTGTCCATATTGCCCGGCCCTATGACATTTGAAAGCAAAATCACTTACAGCCGTTCAGGTCGTGTACAGTTAGTGTGTGCAAATATTGCTCTGGTTGATAGCACTGGATAGACATGATACTATGCTATTTATTTGCACTACCCATCCTTTTGATGGCATATCATATAATATGAATATGTGTTGTTTTGGTGTAAAGATGCTCCATCAGTAATTTTTATGAGTGATCAAGTGAGGGGATGACTCACAGATTCTGGGGCCTCTTCCTTCCATGCCACAGTGAGGAGCTCCGTCTGCCAGCCCTGGTCCCTGCTGTGGCTCTGCTCCCACACTGGGTAGGCATTGTTGTCTAGCAGCACCCTGAGTGTGCCCACACTATTGCCCAAAACACGGAAGTCAAAGGTCAGACAAAAGCTGCCCTGCTTGGTCCGGTCACTGAGAAGCAGCTTCAGCTGGGCCACATCTCCCTGGTCTCCCAAGAGCCCATTCATGGCCATATAGTACTCCGCACCTGAAAGGGTTAACATGACTCAGGGCTTTTAATTGATAAAACCAGTCTGACTTCAATTGAACTGATTTATCAGGACTTTTGAGGTTGCTCATCCTTCATCAGCCCCTGTGCAAATCGCAAACAATATAAAATGTTATAACAATGTGAGTCTGTAAGTATATTTGTTTAAATTTTACCATTGTCATGGTAGGCTACACTCCAGTCCATGTCATCAGCCTTGTCTTGCACCCACTCACATGCTCCCTGATCAAAGTTGCAATCCATGATGAACTCTAGAGGGAGAAAAATTGTCAAATTAGCAAAATTGAGCTGTCATTATATTGTGCTGACAGATTAATTGAGGAGTAATTACCCTCATGAACTGGTGCGATTTGGATTTCTTTGACTTCTGTGGCAGGGGCGAACACTGATTCAAAGTCCTCTGGTGCTGCTTTCAGAGAGTGGAGAAGAACTCAGTGTCACAACATGGGATATTAACTTAATACTATTAAATAAAGGTAAGTATGAGACTAATTAATTTAATGGAAAAAAAGATATGCACAAGCTATATCAGAATTACACTATGTTACAATCATAAATCTGCTTCTTCAGTGTTGCCCCATCACTGCATCAACATATTTGTCTATGAATTCCTCAGAAAATATGTGATCTTAAACTATCATTCCAAAATTATGCAGTGAGAGAGAATTTCCCCTGTGAAACAAAAGCCAGAGTGGGGCTTTTAGCCAACAGGTGTAGACCTGCCCTGCTGTCACTCACATCTTGAGATGGTGCATTGAAACCCAAGGATATAGGACCCCAAGCATTTTAAAGCTCTTGAAGCAAACTTCCCCCACGCTAAGTAGCCCTAGAGAGTCAGGTGGGTGACAGCTGGGGTTATTGAACTTGCTCAGCCACAGTAGGCTGGTGTTAGAGAGGACCAGAGTGCTGATGACAGACATTCCTACTGACAGTCGAGTCTGTTTGCACAACAGCTGTTTTGGGGAAAACATAATAAAAGGCTTGGAGTCTTTGTACCCTCCCTCCCTTCCTCACCCTCCCAGGAGCGGTGGAGCAGGCTCTGGGTAAGCTGTGTGTCCCTGGGTTCTCACATGCCGACAGAGTAAAATTCCTCCCTGGAGGTGATGGATGTCTCGGGGCCTGTCTCCTCTTGCTACCTGAGCCCTTACACAGACTCAGTTGCCTGTCAGTTGTTTCCATAAAGATCAAGACTAGCGGTGAAAGGCAGCCTCATTTATGGGTTTTCTCTGTCAGAGACATACCATTGCATGAGTGCATTGCCCGATTCTCTACAGGATTTCATCTGATGATACAGAGTCTGAACCAGTTGCCAAAAAGTGTATATGCACACAGATGTATTACGAGGAAGATTATATTAGCAGCCACAATATGTTTCTTGAACAAATGGATTGACTCAGATGCTGCAGCTGTTGTCTTTTCTATTGTTGGATGTGGTCATTACACTTTTGAATGTTTTCGCATTGTGGGTATTGGCCAATTTTTAAAATGTATGAAAGCGTTTTAAGAAACATAACTGAGGCCCTTCAACCTAGAGTTGGTCAGGATTAGAAAGCAAGGTAAGTTTAGTGTTTATCTACAGTCTTTCTTCCTCTTTTCTATTTCCTCAGCCTTCTCGTCAGCTCTCCCTGTCTGGGACCTTTTCTTTGACCATCAGTAATGCTTATAATTATCTGTTTTTGTTTGTTTTTTCTTTGGTACCAAGGCCAAATCTCTCTGCCAAGTTCAGCATAAAGTGACAGCAATGGAGATTAATTGTTTTTTTTTGTTTTTTTTTAATGGGCAGAATATTGCAGAGGGGAATAGATAATGCCAGTGTTTGATTACACTGATGATGAGAATGACAGTTAATTGCACGGGCACCCTCTTCAGACAAGCTGTTATAGCACCTTAGGGCTAACGCACATCTTTTTAAAAAAAATGCTGCAGGGCATTCTTTAAGACAGTGATGCAACTAGCGGTGCTCCATGGGAATAATCAGCACAGCAGGAACAGTGACCAATCAGATCGATTCTATTTTAGAATACTGTTCTTTATTGAAACATTAGGTCTGTGTTTTTGTGAGAAGCATAAAGCTGCACTCTTGGCACAAGAGTGTCTGAGGGCGACATTGGAACATGAAGCAGCAGGCCCATTGTCGCTCTGGTCCAGGGCCTAAAGCTGACCTTTTAAAATGGTAATCCTCAGGTTAATGCTCTCTTGACAAGCCATCACGTTTCTGCTGGGTTAGCATCTCAAACATGCTTAACTGGGAAAAGTAGAGAGGTCTGTCCAGTCTCAAATTTGGCAAACCACTGTTCTTTTTCTGTGCTTAATTCGGGCATGACGATAATTACATTTAACCACTGGAATTAAAGATTTTACACAGAGGACACATGGGATAATGACCCTTCAGTCATGGCCAAGAAACCTGGGGTCTAAGAAAGGTGCGGGTTATGTTCCTGTAATTAGGGCCGGGCTCAGACATCATAAATTCTCGTTGACTGGAGACATCTGTAGGAGGTGGCCAGAAAGGATGTGGCTCTGTTGCAGACACAAAAGGCTAGTATATAAGAGGGCAGGGGGGTTATTAGGTCACATTATGAATGGTTTTCAAATACCTAGCATAATTTGATGTACTTTTGTAAAGACTTTGATTCTGTTCAGTATTCCTTTTTGAGGGTTTGAAGGTTACTTTAACTGCGCTGCCTACATTTGGTTTTGGATAAATAAGTGTTGTGTTGTGTAAATGAGTGTGGTATCTGTGTTGCTAAGTTTGTTTAGTCAGTGTATGTTCAACTAATTCTGGACCACCCAGGCGCTAATAAAGCAGGATTACTGTGTTGAAGCCCAGAGAAAGGAGCCTTACTGAAAACGTCTCCTCGTGGATTGAGCTGGTTATCCTCCTCCTCTTCCTCCTCCTCTTCCTCAGGCAACTCAGCCTGTCTCTCTGTTGGGTTACCGATGTAGACCTCTCCCTCATAGTCAAAAGGCTGCTGGCGAATCTTAGGAGGTGGCGTCGCCACTGGTTCGGGGATAAAGTTTTTGATGTGCTCATTGTCCAGCTTACCTCCCAGAATCTTGGGCCTCACTGGGGAGTCTGGGATAGCTGCAGGCGGAAAGAGGAATCAGGTTAGACCTCTGGAACTACAATCAAAAGTGGGAACTACATTACCAGGATGTGTATAATTTTTTCTTCTGAGCCATTCATAAACCGCAGTCATGTTTTTTGCAGCTGCTGTTATGTCAAAGATTGCCCTGCAGTTACTTACCAATTCATGGATAAAGTATTTTTCCACTGGAGCAATAATAACCAAAAAGGACGGGAGGACAGACAGGAATATCCTACTCCATGCAGTTGAGGCATAACAGCTACATTTAGAGTGTATTGTGTAAATTAGTGTCTTAAATGCACAAGCATTTATCGCATATACACAGAGGTTGAAATGATTTCATGCAGAGAATTGCATGTCTCATATTAAGCTGTATGTGCATTGGATATACAGTATTGCCAGCCATAAGCAAGGGAGAGAGCTGTGTGCGCAGAGGGGGAGTCATGATAATAGGCAAGATGAGGGGAGGCACGGGGGTGCATGGCGGGTAGTGAACAGCCGAAGCAGAGTCTTATATTCCACTCAATCTCACCATTGAGGAAATCATCTGCACTGCCTTTGTCTCCGTCCCACGAGCTCTGATAAAATGGTTTGACTACAAAACATAAAGGCATCTTCATTTACACTGAGACCCCTTGGCCTTTGCTCGTCTTTATTATGTCACTCAGCTACATCAGACGTCCTGTGGTAATATCTGGGGTCTGGTTCAAGGAGCACACCGAGACCTGCCTTTTCCCTGCCCTTCAGATAGCTGGCTGTAGTACAATGACAGATATTTACACAGGTGTGCTTTCAATCTCTGGCTCTCTTTTTGGCTAACATCTGTAAAGAGAAGAGTGATCTGAAAACAGGAAACTAGCCTTGGCAGTGCTTGCTGTTTGCCGATGTTTTAAGAATCCAAGTGAAATATGGAGCTGTAAATTTGCTAATATCAAACTGACTGCCCTCATCTCAGATACACCATAAGTGTCCGGACATTATGAGCTATTTACTGTAAAATATGTCATTTATTTAAAGTAAACTCTAACTCTATTTGTCCAGCTTTAGTACACACCAAAAGGTATCTGTAAAATGAATTAATTTGTAAATCTGTACAGCAGATCTCGGGTCTCACCGGAGCATTCAAAGCCATTGCCTCTGAAGCCAGACTTGCACCTGCACTTGTAGGATCCTTGAGTGTTCAGGCAGACAGCATGGTGGCTGCATTTGTGGGTGTCGGCTGCACACTCATCAACGTCTGGAATTGGAAGAAGCCTATTTGTACCTCTAAAGCAGGATTAATCACACACTTTCATCTCAGTAAACTTGTATACCTTACCTACACAGTCATATTTGCCGTCAACATATTTCAGATCATAGCCATTCTGGCACTTGCAGAAGTAGCTGCCAAAGGTGTTGACACATTGTCTGTTGAACGGGCACAGGTTTTTTCCAGTTACACATTCGTCAATATCTGAGGGGAAACAAACAGACAAAAATAAAAGGCCTATGATTTCACATTCTAGCAGGTTTGAATGGCTGGATGGATCCATACCAATCCATCCTAGCCTTCACTGCATGAGCACTATTGTTTCAGTTTTCAAGTGTTAGCAAAATGACAAATTGGCTCTGTCTCAGCTCAGGCAGTTTTGTGGGAAGAAACACAGCTCCAGTGTATCCATTTGATTTACCAGCCAGGAATGTGAAAGCCGCATAATAGGATCCATACAGAGTTTTGTCTTGACTCCTTCCATTGTATGCAATAACTCTCAATCCAGGAGACAGAGGGTTACGATAATGGGAAATAGGGAAAGATCTTGTGGTACCTTCATGTACTGGTCAAAAGGTAGTATTTCTGACTTGTACGGTCGTAATTTCAAAGTCGTTCAAATGCTTTGTGACTAGAAACAATTAGTTAGCTAGCCTGATCTGTTTTGTTATCTTCTTTGTTATCTTCTGTTTTCCCCCATTGTAGAAATGCACATAAAACAACCAACAGATTCAAGCAAATTTCAGTGGCCTGATCAGTGGCTACTAAAAGTAAGTTGTATATAGAAACAAGCATTGAGACTCTTTTACTCAGCCATAGTGAAACTGTAAGTTATCTCGAGTCAGAAATTCAAAGCTCTGACTTGGAAATGACTTGAAGCGGCTTTCATTTGCTTCTTTTAAGTCAGTAACTTAAATTTAAGCTAATTCTGATAGCACATGAAGGTCAATCCACAAAGCCATTCTGGTTTCCTTGTGTATTCCTTCAAAGAGTCAGTGTTAATAATGTGCAATTGTGACTGAGGTTGTAATAATCACCATCAGTCTTGCTCACCTACACACGTCCTGTCATCTGGTCCCAGCTGCAGCCCTGCAGATGGGCAGAGACAGCGGATCTCCCCCTGTACTTCCTCACAGCCATACTGACAGTGGGCCAGAGAGCATGTCCTGGAGTCTGCGTGTACATACAGGTACACACGTGCACACATACATACACACATTCACAGATGCACGTTAGGAAGGTTTATATCTTTTCAAATGTTGCCGTTGAGGTATGCATAGATAGAGAGCACTCACTGGCGCAGGATCCATCAGGCATCAAGGTGTACCCATTGAGGCAGTAGCACATGTAGCTGCCATAGGTGTTCATGCAGCGATGCTCACAGGGACGAGGCTTCAGGCCACACTCATTCAGATCTAGAAAAGAGACTCGCAATCATTTTCTAGGAAGCAGGAAATAAATCAAAACTGTGTGCTTGCTTAGCAGTAAAAGATATGTAAAAGTAACAAATAATGTGATCTATGAGCTGGAAAGTTGTCATGAAGCCAATGTGACCCATGCTTTCCAGACTGACCCCAGTACTGACCTTGACTACACGTCTTTCCAGTGTATCCTGGGAAACATTTGCATTTGTTGGGGCCAACACACTCTCCGTGCTTGCAGCCATGCTGACACTGAGCTGGTAAAGCATTTAAAATGGAGAAAATACCACCAGCAGTTTTGGTGGTTGGAGAAAGAAGGGTTATAGTTAAACCACAGGTTATACAGGCCAGGTTTTGCAGTCTGAAATGTGATTTCTTCTACATTTTCTTGGACAGGAAATATCTTCCACGAAAAGAATAACAAATGTGAGAACACAATATATTGTGAAAAGGGGCTATAGATTTGTTCTCTTTCTTTTTGTCTCCATTAACATAGTGCATGAAATGGAATGTTGGCCAATTGTTTGGTATCAACTAAAAATACATTTGTTTAAGAGATCACCCATAAATCTGTCATGTACTCATTATAAAACAGTCTTTGAGTGAGTTGAGATTATTTGTACCTTCACATTGTCCTTTACTATTTTTCTTCCAGCCATAGCAACACTCCAGTCTTCTTCCATAGCGACACACACCTGGTTGGTTTCCAGTAAGGACTTGTCGGTAGTGCCTTTGTATAGGAAGGCGGGAGTAAAAGGAAACTTCTGAGCATTAGAACAATTAATGCATGGAACATCACATATCAATTGTGGCCTTTTAACAAAATATAGTTTTATTATATACAACTTTGGTCTCAGAGTTTGTGGTTATAGCAAATTCAAATTGCCCCATGTGTTGTTTTAATAGGAAACAATTGATTGCAACACCTCCATAGTCTCATTTAGCTCTCTTAGGCTTTCAGGCACCCATTTCTAATTATTGCCCTGATGGCAGTTGTGTGGAAAACAAACAACCTGAATAAAGTTTCCCCTTACTGGCTCCCTTAGGGAGAAAAGTGGGGCTCCCTATTGAGCAAAAGCCAGCAGACAGGATGTAGGCTGCAGATGGAGAAGAGCCCACTAATCAGGCACTGTTGCACACTGATACCTCACACATGAGCCTACTTCCTCTTTATTTACGTTGGTCTCCATCTGACTCCAGTTACTGGATTTACTGTCAAGTTATTCTCAGTCCCTGCAGGCAAGTCAACAGCACATTTGAAATAACTTGCACAGCGATGACATTGCATATGCGTATTTTTAAACTGTAAATTAGATTAAGATGCTAATGTGCCACTTCCTACTGACTCTGGTTTTCACAGTAGCGCTGGAAAAGTGAATATCTGAGCAATCCCTCTTGGGATCAACCCACAGCTAATCTCAGCCATTATGGTAATCCCTCTAACCTCTAGCCCAGTGCCAAACTCTATCATATCCCAGATGTTTAGCATTCAGGCGTTGCAGGGGTAGAGTACCTAAAAGCAGCCCAGGCTCCACTGGGACTGGAGGAATCTGAGACTTGATAGAAATCAACCAGAATAGCCCACAAGGAGAGGCGCTTCTAAGTGTGACAGGTGTTCCTCCCTTATTAACAGTTGCTGTGCCACATTTAGCTGACACAGTGCCATACCTCCCATAGCGCACTCCTTGGCAGTGGGAGAGTAATAGTGTATGCATGCCATCAAAACTACAGTTTTTCCTTGTAAAATTTAATGCACATATTTCAGTGCAAACTATGAGGTTCATGTTCCTGGTTAGCTGTACTGTAGAATAACAAGAGGAGGGAGACATGTTTCAAGTGGTAGTTATTCCTTTTTAGGGACAGTTATTGCACCACAGGTGACATGTTACTTTTGTCACAGTTAAAATAGTTTCTCAGAAATACCAGGATCCCAATGACAATAGAATGTCTTTTTGCCTCTCCACTCAGCAGATACCCACAGAAGTAAACCATGCTTTACACCTGTTGCATGTCTCAGGGTAGAACCATACAATGCAGAGTGTACTGCAGCAGGAAACACTCTGTTTTCCTCGTTAACACCAGCAACAAAGGTTTTGGGCTGTTCACTTACCTGTGGACATCCGCACTACCAGAGGAGATGTAGAGCAGGAGAAAAAGAGCACCGATCAAAGTGAATGGCTGCATGTCTCTGCGTGTAGCCGGAGCACTTTGTTTCCCACAGGGCTGCCTTGGGTTGAAGTGAATTTTGACTATTCCTCCTGAGGGCTTACACTCATTAAAATGCTTAGACAGGAACAAGTTACAGGCGAGTCTTCACGCAAGGCCAGCCGCAGTTGATGTGTTTCCTCGATGCAAACTCAAACTCCCCTCCAGGGAAGAATCTCTCTCTCTGTCTCTCGCTTTCTAAGTCTCTCTCTCTCTCTCTCTCTCTCTCTCTCTCTCTCTCCCTCTCTCTGTCTGCCTTACTCTCTTGAAGGCAGTGGCTGTGCTCACAGTCTCATAATTGCTTCCTCCTTTTTCTGTCTTAAATTTCAGAGGTGGGTTGTCACTCTGTGAAATGACACTGCACTGTTAGTGGGGTTAAGTTGTGACTGTTGGAGGTAGGGATGAGTTTGTGAAGGGGTGGGGATTAGGTTGAGGGGTGCTCCTCACCTCTCCCACTGAAACCCTATACAGGATCACTTGAAACTCTTCCTGCAGATCACCAGGAATCATGCTGGTGTGCAAATGTCAAAAGCAGGGAATCGGATTTTGACCACCAGTGTTGTATCTCTCCTGGGCAAACATGAGCTGTACATTGATTTGTTCCTTGATGGTTCACCCATTCTGTGTTTTGCCAAGCCCTGAAAGTGTCCTTGCAGATAATTAGCTGTATCAGCTAATTGTGGAACTCAGACATGCCTCTGCCTGTCATTAGCAGCTGCAGGGCTCTTTGATGTCTTCCTCACCAGTAGCACATAAAGCCTTGCTCTCTCACACGTGCTAATTCCAGGTTTAGCCATAAAAGTGTTTAATGAGATTTCAAACGTTCAAAGTCAGCTCCAACATCTGGTCCAACTCTTCTGTACTGTTAGAACCGGATAGGTGATAGTGCTGTGGGAACTCCAGGGTTCAGTTTACATTTGAAACAGGAAGGTGCTAAAATGCCTTTCCCAAGTGAGTGGATGATGGGAGAGTTTTACTTTGTACTAAAGGCAATATTTGTCAGATTTACACACTGGATGCCTGACCTTACTGACTGCCACTGCTGATTTTTATGTCTTTCATCCACTAAATGGGAGCACTGCTTGCATGTCTGTTTCCGCCAATAGATAATGACTGATGAAAGTATCCTCAGTCCTTTATGCCGTCCTCAAATCCAGAGCCACAAGTATTTGTGTACCTCAAAGTCTCAGCATGATAAATTGAAAATTGCAATGGAAATAGCTTTCAAATGAGAAGGACGTCTGCGGTTAAATACTGTAGTTCAGCTCAACAATAAAATTGTGTGATTACTTTGCCAGACATTCAGTTGTGTACTGGACTGGACCACGTACTGTGCACCAGGAAATAGTAATGGAATAACATTAACCAGATAAAAACACTCATTAGCTCAAACAACAGCTGGATTAAAAACAACATCTGGATTAGATGGGACAGCAATCAGTTTTGTTGGGTCTGTCTTGTTAACAAAGTTCAGTCTGCAGTGCATAATCTTGACTTGAATGTGATGTTTTCTTTTTGAAAAATATGGATCTCACTATCTAACTATAAATGGAGGAATCTCTCTGTCTGTCCTTCGATTTTCTCGACAACCGTTCATCTCATCAACTTCACACTTGGCAGGTGTGTTGCTGAGGCAGTGGAAGTGCAGGAAGTGCAGTGTCAAGTGTGAATTTGTTTGGATGAGCCTTTCTCGAGAAAGCGGCAAAAATGACTTTTCTAATTGTTTGTTATCGTGATTGATGGAACAAAAAAGTCGGAATTCAACTACGAGGGCAGTACAACACGTGGACAGTCACACCCGGAAGCCCAGACAGACACGCTTCGAGTTTCAAAACGTGCACACACTGATAGTATGATATTGAAGCAATTCTGATGATTACTCTTACTCTGTTTTTAGAGATAATCTGAGACAACAGACCTGAAGTATTATATAACTGGGAAAAGGACAATGGCTGAACAAAGTCTATAAACAGTTCAACCATATATTAGAATAATGATACATGGCTGCCTACACAAGGAGTGCTTGTTGCCCGATGATCACAAATATGTCACCATTCAGCAGACACTTCTCCTACTCCAGGTGTTTCTCTCTCCAGTCTCAAGTCTTTCTAGCTCTGAGGTTTTGGTTTATGACACACTGTGTGCCATGGATTGTACTATAATGATAATGTAGGGGATGAAGTAAGTGGTGTATCCATGAATATACCACATCACAATGCAAATCCTTTTTGTGCTTTTATTAGCAAAGCTCAGCCCTATCTTTCTTCTTCTTCTTCTTCTTCTTCTTCTTCTTCTTCTTCTTCTTCTTCTTTATTGCATTATGCAAGAGAATCTACCATCAATGACAAAACAGCCCATTTCATGTATTTTAGACATCTAGTCACTATTTTCTAGCTATACGTACATCCACAAAAAACAACTCTGAACTGGATATCATAATGGATATCCATGGTAGTCCCATGCCAAGCACATGTGCCTCAGAATAACTCAGACATACAACCACATGCACACACACAGACATTCTGCCCCTCGTTTCCCTGTGTGCCCTACTTCTGTCCCACTGCAACCCGACTCCATATGACTGACATCTCAAGCATGTGGGTCATGCAAGAAACATACATAAAGGCTATTTCCTGGGTGCTGCTGCAGTGGTTGTGTGGGTGCTGGAGTAGTTGATAGGTGATGGAGCCTCATCTGCACACACTCCAAGCTGGCCCTGCTGAAGCCATTATTCTCACAACAACAGCACCCTCGTCTGTCCTGCAGATAGCTCTGGTTTTCATAGCAGAAATCCCCTGTTAGATACTGCACCCTAACTTTGATCAAGGGGAATTTCTGTGTAGCAGAAAAGTGGCTTTAAGCTTTCAGGATATTTGGCATGTATCCCTATCGCCCGATTTTTAATTTAGAGGAGATCTTGACAGAAGAATTGGAATGTGCTCTGAATGAGTGGGAGGGAAAAATGCTTAAGTGTGGGATTTGTCTTATGTAATATCTTCCTGCAGGTGATAATTTTATACTATTATTATTATATTCTCCAAAGGTCTGGTTTGACAATTGCAGTGGAGTTTTTATGGCACAACTGTAAAAATATATGTACCTAGATGTACCTAATGTAGCCTACTTTTTTCGAAGTATAATTTTTTTTTATTTTTTTTTTGCATTTCAATATAATAAATATAAAGCATTGTATTATTTACTATTGATTATAGTAGGATTAAAAATTTACTTTAGACCTTATGCATAAAATTTCCACATCAAGAACTGAGAGACGTATGTGTTTCTTTATTTTTGTCCTCATTTTTGTCCAGTTCACTTTTCTTCCACATGGGGGCGATATGATCAAGTAGTACAACACAAGTGGACACAGGGAGGCAGACAAAAGCCCATATGTTGCTGTATGTGTTGCATATAGTAGAGTTAGATATCACCTCCATAATGGAAAAGATAAAGAGTTTCAGTCTTATTTTATGTGGATTACAATTGCATTTTAATTCAGGAATGCTGCAAGCATACAGACAAAATGGGAAATTGTACTTTGATGACTAGGTATAACACTTTTTGTTAAATGAAAGTCTGACTTGCCATGGCTTGTGGAATCATTTGTTCTGTTTAGACCTGTGCAGAAATCTCAGTTGTTTGTGAGTGGAATTTTACCAGGAGAACTGATTTATTGCATGCTTTGTCTGTTTCTGTCACCAGAGGTCTCTATCTGCATAAATGCTGGGTCTATGAGGGGAAGTTACATATTTTCATATCCTGAATGAGAGTGTGGTGGTATGATGTCCCAGTGCTTAGCACTGTCTGCTCACAGCAAAAAGGTTCTGGGTTTGAATCTCGACCCTGGTCCTTCCTGTGTGGAGTTTGCATGTTCTCCCCTTATTTATGTGGAGTTCCTCCCACAGTCAAAAGGCATGTTATGTCATTAAATTGCTCATAGATGGTGTGTGTGTGTGTGTGTGTGTGTGTGTGTGTGTGTGTGTGTGTGTGTGTGTGTGTGTGTGTTTGTTTGTTTGTTTGTTTGTTTGTGTTAGCCCAGTGATGGGCTGGTGACCTGTCCAGGGTGTTTCCCTGCCTTCTGTCCAGTGCATCCTAGGATAGGCAACTCTTAATAGGAATAAGCAAGTATGGAAAATGGATGGGAGTGCACATTGTAGCATTGTAAAGAAAGGTGGCTCTTGATTGCTCACTGGTCCATTTTGCTGTTTCATGCTGTTTATAGCATGTA
>OMKZ01033294.1:0-24208 GCA_900302535.1 Neoniphon sammara | reverse complement strand
CTGTTTATAGCATGTAGCTCTCAAGACGAGTAATATTAATCATCTGTAAGGCCATGTATTATACATAAACTGAATTGATGCTTGGCCTTTATTGTCAGTTGCTTTCTTTTCATCAGGTACTCATGTTTTGAAATTTCACCTGTTAGAAATGAAGTTGTAAGTGCTGCAGTACTTCAAAGTTGAGGCATTGCTAACTCTTTTTCAGGAAGTGTGCCTGCCCACGTCCTGAAATTCACATATACTTCTGTTTTTTGCAGTTCTCTTTCTCACATTAATTAACTGTACTCTTGTAGACATCAGTGGCATGAGTAGTATGGTTTGATAAGACGATGTAGCTGATATTGAGTCAAGCAGACTGTATTGACTCCATATATAACCTTTGCAAGATGCATGCTAGCTTTTCAGGGAGTCTGTCACCTTTTCATGTGGGCACACCTATTCATTCACTGTGGCCCCTGGCACAGTGAGCAAGGCTTTGACTATAAAAGGAGAGACAAGTCTGTTGAAGAGTTATTTTGAAAGTGATGTGTGTACACAACCACATCCTGCCTTGAGTCGGAGATGACATGAGCAATGTGCCCATTGCAAAAACACTGTGACTCCTGTTAAAATGAGCAGTTGCTCATCAAAGAGATTATAATAGGCTACTGTGGGTGGATTAATGGGGTTTAACACTAGACTGAACACTGTCTATTGTCTGAATTTCAGCCAGGTTCATCTAACATTAGTCAAGCTCTAAAAAGTCAAAAAAAAAAAATTTCCATCAACTATGTAGTGATACTACTTCTTTTAATATGATTACTTAACTATCATGCTATAGAAGACTTAAGTAACAACAACCTCCAAAAATGACTTTTTAAGAAATATGTTACCTTGTAGTGTGGTTCTAAAAACCCTAGATACTGTAGTGTCAGTCACACATTATGCTAGGAAAATGTCTTTTTTAATGTCTTTTGTATCAGTCTCTTAGGATGGGGAAGTGAGTCAAAGCTTGCAGTGCTGCAGGGAGGGAGCTGGTATGGCTGACCCCTGTGTTAACAGATGTGACCTTGAGAACATTAGCAAATGATTTTGTAAGAGGATGTACAACTCTGACTGGAGTATCCATTAGGTTTAGCAGTCTAGTGCTGCACATGACCAGTTATGAGGACAGAGGATCAGAAAACTGACTATAATGTTTCACATACATTGTGCACGTGCTTTAATATGTATGAATTGTGAAGGGTAATGTAAAATCTTTGAGGAAATACTCATGGCCCAGCGACACTTCACAGCTAAACTTGCTTACCATACTGAAAAACAACCTTTATACAGGGCAACTTGTTGATGACTTCTATCTATCCTCGGTACTTAGCATCCAAATTAAGCCTCTGACTCTTATGCATATGACTTCAACTTCATTTTTGCATGATTGTAATTTTATGTCATTGTCCCCTTTATAACCCAACAGCATGCCCTGAACCTCCAGCACCTGTAAGTCACACACAGTAGATGTTGTAGTTGCAGGTGCTCCTCCTGGAGCATCTGCTGCCCACAGATTATGTAACATCAAGCTGCTGTGAGGAGGGGATGAGGCCCACTCAGCCAGAGAGACAGACCTCGGGGAATCAGGCTGCCTGAGAGATCACACAGCCACTTTCACTCGCAACATGACAGGTGTGACAGGGCAACTGCAGGCTGTCGCCTCAGCTGGACACCTGCCGTTCTGCACTCATTAATAATGCAGTAGCAGACACAGTTGTGCCATGTTAGGCGGGTGGCTTGATGAGGAAGCCCCAAATCTCTCAAGAGGGTTTATGTATGGCTCGCCATGACTTATTCATGTGCTTGGCTGGTCAGAGACAGTTATAGTGGACTATTAGCACTGTCACACTCCCAGACACTGCTCATATTCCGACCACACTGCTCAGATCTAATGGTGTTGCTTTGTGCATATAAGACTCTCTGGCTGCTACTTTAATACCATGTTGAGGCAAAGTATCAGAGGATTGCATATAACAGGAAGAGACAAGCCTTTTTACTGCTGCATTACCACTGACTTCTCAATAAGCAATGATTCACCGCATATTTTTCTGGTGACTTGTCTTAAACAAGCTTCCCTGCAGATGCATGGTGTTACTATAGCCCAGACACACAAAAAATGTCTTATTCTTCATGTCAGATTACAGCAAAGCAATTTGACATACTGTTTACTGTTTAACATTTAAATGCATTAAAAAAAATGCTATTGGTTTTTGAAATTTTTCTCCAAATCTGTTGTCTGTTGTCTGTTCCCTGTACTCCTCTTGCCACATGAATACATCAAACCCCATGGCTTTGTGAAACAACTTTTACTTCTCAAAATACAGGAAGTTCTGTTGGTTTGTGCTTTTAAATGTCTTTCAACGAGTCTTTTAGCTCTATAATTCTAACGTTTACACCAATCATCGTTTTCATTAATTATGCTTTACTGCTTTCTCTGTTACTGCATGTTTTACTCTGTTCTCAGTTGTGATGGGACACGCCTTAAATTCAGCTAAAGCTGTGATTTGTTGAGACATTAGTTCTGGGATGGAGCTTACACGCTCTAGGTATTCTAAGGCGTAATGCAAGACATAAGCTTCATGCATGTGTAGTATGGAAATGTGCTTTTTGGTCATGCTACTATCATCAAAGGCACAACCATGGTTGCATTTAACTGTGACAGCGGCAGTGACGGAAATAAGCGTTTTGTCACAGTGATACATACACAATAGCTCTGATTTGTATTTTCTTTTCATGTCTGCTGGGGATCGCAGGGCTCAAATTGCCATTTAACCTTTTCATATGGCAAGACCCAAAAGGTCAGAGTTTAAACCTAGACCTCTATTCCTCCCAACTGGGAAGTTCATGTTGGATACAACTATAGACCTATGTACCTGAGCTTATGTAGCCATTGTAGGTTACAGAGAGAAGAGAGCCCAACCTACTCCACCATGGTGTTCATTTTTAGTGCATGCTTAACAGGATAAGACACGCTGCAATATCAGTTTTAACTCTGGCCATGCACCTACCGTGCACAAGAGCTTGAATGCCCTTTTATTATTGTAGGGATTATAGGCTCCTGACAATACATTTAAAATGGATGTCTTGTTTATCATAGACTTGTCTGGTTATCAGCAAAAGTCTATGAAAATGAAAACAACCAAATTTCATTTCCTGTTTTTACTTAGAATGGAATTTGTGGCTGTTGCTGCATGAACACACAGAAGACAGGGAGTGTCAGTATCTCAGTGGGTAGTTGAGAGAGTCGGAAACATTGTCTGAACTTGTCTGAAATTTGAAAAATTCCACAGGCAAGGCTTATGAAACAACAGTAATTAGTGTAGTGTGGACTTTCTGGGTGTGTATGCACATATACATATGCACATATTTGCAAGCCATTCAGTCACAGTCAGTCCTTGGAACCTTTTTCAGTAACTTACAATGTATATTGTGCATGATTCACTTCAGCAATAAATAGGACACCTGAATGAAGGTTGCATGTTACACCCACGGGTTCCTCTGTACTGGTGCACAGCATGGAAAGGAAAGGAAACAGCCAGTGACAAAAGGAACAGAGAAAATATCATAAATAGCAGAAGACGGAGGTTACAGTTCAAAAACTTTGAACCAGGCTTTGTCTTAATGGCTTCCACAGACCCATTTAGAGCTACAAATACACACATACACAAATACACACGCGCACACCCACGCACACACAACTCCAAGTAGTTATCCATTTTAATTAAAGGGAGATTAAACTATTTTCAGACTAAGCCTAAATGGCCTAATTCATTGAGCAGCATAGCTTTAGTTGCCTTAATTCACAACAAGCTTTTTAGAGTTTTGCGACCATGAGTGCAGCACACTTTAGGTGCAGTGGGAGTGTGTGAGTCTACACATTGCTGTTGTGATGTTATCCCAAATGCCAACACAGTGTACCTGCAACACCGTTACAAAGGATCTGCCTGAAATTCCCTGCATTTGGGCCAATATACATCCAGTACAGACAAGCTGTATCTGGGTGGGACACAGGGAAGACTGACAGCTAAGCACATTCCTCAGACGGTTTTCATCAAGTTGTCTCCATCCACCAGCAGGTTTAATGTGTCTCTGTCAGCTGAGCTATGAAAGAGTGCCTGACCTGAGAAGATAAACATCTCATCACTAGTGGAGATAAAGATTTATTATTTGTTTTCTTTCATTACTCCCTGAGAATAGAGGGTCCACAGGATAATGTAGGTTTGTAATTGACCTCCAGCCATTTTCTCTAAGCTGCTTAGAAATATGGCTGCACATTTTACACTGAGGAGACCTCAGCCTGAAAATAGACTGCTCTGGTACACATTGAGCCTTTCACAGGCTGAACTCTTTTTAAGTAACATTATAAATGTGTTGCTAGTTAACCTTTGCTTTGCTAAAAACCACGTCTGTTAAACACCTTGGCAACTTATGTTCATGACAAATTTAACACAAAAACAAGCTCCCATAATAAACAGTGACACTGTAAATTGCACACGGCGAGATTTTACATCAGTGCATGATTACAGTTTATCATGTCAACATCTGTGTACTCTATAATTTCAATGGTAATAATCAGTCTTTACTCACCTTAAATGCTAATATAGAGGCAGTTTCCCACAAGGGGTTTGAACGTAAAATTTACAAATGTCAGATTTTGCTTTTTTTTTTCTTCATTTACTGAAGAAGAGACTTAAAAAGCTCAAAAATATGCTTAAGTACAAGGGCAGATTTTTGCAAGTGTTCAAAAACTGTCTCTCAAGCGCATTTAATCTCTGAGAAAAGCTAACTTTATGCAGACAGTGTAATATGCAATAGTGAAAGCAATTCCATCTGTTGCTGGGATCTGCGTATTGCTGGGAAAAAACAGCATGTGAATAACGCTTAAGTGGGAAGGAGAAGGTATGTTGACACTTTTTAGAACGATTTGTCAACAGCATTATGGTGCTGTTGTCCAATAACACCAATCACAGAGGCACTAATACATTAGTATTAGTCCCTTGTCTTATTTTTCAGGGCAGTTTATCCCAAATTCTGCATACATATACTGAGATTATACATCTATTGGACAAACTGGATTATTTATTTTGTGCATCATATTCTCTCAAAGTGGTTCAGTATCACAATGGTGCATATTTCCTGTTTTGCAAGAGGCAGGAGTCTGATTACACCACACAGCTCCGTGGTCACTGCTGCAAACTGAGCTTGAGTCTTAACAGAGCTCTGGACAGATACAGGCAGTTTGTCTTGTATCAAGGGGGAAGTCAGCGCTTTCATTTCCTGCAATATATAAGACCACAACATTTCTCTGACTAAACTGTAGACAATGACAAAGGAGTAACCCCTTAAACTTGTGTGATAAGCATAGGATCCATTACAAAATAAGCCACACAAGAGACAGCTACCCTAGATAAAAGCACCGAAATAAGAAAAGCCCATGGTCCCACCTCTTTATTCATTTTCCCGTTGGCACAGTAACTGTGTGTCCCTGTAGAGGTCATGCTGCATTATTTTAAAACTCATGGGCAGTGCTGCTTCAATAGCAGAGTGAAAGGGCCACTTCATCTACTGCCTGGGCAAAGGACAAACCCTCAGGTTGCATCAGTTGATTTCTACATTTACGCACTTCCCTGCCTGCACAATCCTGTCGTTCTTAGATTCAGCTTGAGCTAATGTTAAGAGAAAAGCATGCTATACACTAGATAGATTTATTAAATTCTTGATACTGTTTTTCTGTCAAATTTAACCCAACATAGGCCAAACCTCTGCCTTGATAAATACATGTCATTTGAAGTGGTCAGTCAGGTGAAATTTTCCCAAATGCTTCTGACAAACGCATCCAAGGCTGATTTTGAGACTCCATGACCACGCCTTGCATTCCCTTCCACTGTCACTACCCACAGGCCGAAAACATTCACTTCCAGGGCTCAAATCATGTGATTACACACACACACACACACACACACACACACACACACACACAGACAGTCACACCTACTCATGCTTACCCACACACTTGTCTCTCACTTCATGCTCATCCCTCTCACTTCCTGTCTCGCTGTCACACATGATTACTGCAATCATGCTGTCGTGCAGAAAGCAGCTTAAAACGTCACCTTGTTCTCAGTATGCAAATGTATTGTTAAGTGTATTGCTGCTGTTTTAGATGAATTCTGTCTGCTCACACAAAGCTACATAGGTAGAGTAGTGTTTGAGTATGTTAAAGACTATTTTCTCTGGTCATCCCATGTGTCTTGTAGAGCTGTGTACCTTTGTTTTTTGCTTTTGTGCTTTAGTTTGCATGTCTGAAGTTATATTTAGTATGTAAGTATGTTTTGTATTTCTCCAATGTCTCATGATGGGAGGAGCCAAGGGTCTGGGTGTAAGTGTTGATGTGCAGACGTATGTGTGATGTGTTTGGCTTTGAATCTGGAGCGTGTGTGTGTGTGTGTGTGTGTGTGTGTGTGTGTTGGGAGAGCGTGAGGGGTGGGATTAGGGAGTGTGTGCCATGCTCACAGTTGGGGAGGCACTCCTCTCAGCAGGGTAATTCTCCTCCAGATGAAAGGTTTCATGCACATGTCACATTGAATCACATTGCGCTGCATCTCTCTCAGTGCACCCAAGACACATCTGCTTAGCTAATCAGATGAGCGCTCTATTGGCCTAATCTGGTCCATTGACACAATTCAGGAGTAAGCACTGTGCAAGTACACTGTGTACACCGCGCAAGTCTCACTTTAAAGGTTAGGTTTGATATTTTTCAAACAACGCCGTATTAAAACGTTAATACCCGACAGCACAAACTGATTGTTGGCTTTAGTCACAAGAAACATAACACTTTGCTGCAGCTTCTTATTAGCCTTCAACACAATCCAACAGGTTTTTCCAGTGTTTCCTGCCTCAAAAACCCAAAAAATGTTTGCAAATGATACTTTCTAAGTACTTAGCATGATTCATTGCCTTCTTTGCATTCACATCATTCTGCTGGTAGTCGGCCAGTGCTGCGTTCAGCTGAACTTGGACCTTGGAATTTCTGACTTTGTAAATTTCTTGTAAATTTCAGAGTTTCTTGTTCTTGTGAGCATTGCTTCATCCAGAGTTGAAATTGTGAATGCCATTTCACAGAAGTTTACAAGATAGAAATTTTTAGGTCCAAGTTCCTGTAAAATATAGTGATATATAGGAATATAGTGTGTAGCAATTTGATCAGTTTGAAGCAGCATATGAAGTCCATTTTTATTTTTGGGTCCATACATTTTTGTCAGGAAAAAACAAAAATAACAACGACAACAAAACTAGGCAGTAACCTTGTGCTTGACAATAGCTTCCTGCTGTGTGCTAGTTGTTATTTCACCTGCAACTCTTCAGAGAATTGACAAACCGGTCCGGGAACTCTTGGCGCTCTGCTCCAGCTATCATGTGATCAGAAAGAACGTTTTATGGGGTTTCAAATTACTGTGTTTGAGTTTAAATGGCAGCTTAGTTTTCTGCAAATTTGCTTAATTTCTGTACTTATAAATAAATTTGTGCATCTATGCTAACTAATCACTTTGTTAGATAGATTCAGCTACCATTGCTTGTTCAGCAACTTGAGATTGATCCCATTTTTCCGCTCTGCCTCAGATCTGAAGTATAGCACAAGGCTAAGTCCTGGGAATATCTTTGCACGACAACTATTATGGGATGTCGCTGGATTGGCCAGCTCACACCCTAAGCTTTTGTGCCTCCCTATCACACAATAGCAGGAGTGTTTTTTCCCACCATGGATATGATAATGAAGACAAAGATGAATAGTCCTTTCCTGGGTACGCTCTGAATTAAGAACATAAAGAAGCTGAACACTCCTAGATGGATGAATGAACACTTTTTCCCTGCTTCTGCTTTTCATTATATACATAGGCCAAATAGTGAAAATATACTAAACATTCTTCCTATAAATCAAGTACCATCACTGATTTTTTTAGATGATATTAAATAATGTGTGTGTGCTATTGCAGTCTAAAGTTATTTTTCTGTATTTAAGCACTGTGACAGTTATAATGTAGAGGAGTGGGTCATGAGAATTTGACATGTGGTTTTGATGCTAATAGCTGTTTTTACTCTTGTTAACATACCACAGTTCTCTTTCTAAAAATGTATCGACAAAAATTTAGCGGTCACTTAGTGTCACGAGTGAAGCTGGAGGCGATAGAAGCAAACACAAACAACACTGCAAAACAGCAAGAAACACTTCCCGTTTGGTTTGCATAGACTGCTAAATTAAACAACTTAAACAAGTTAATTATTCATCTCATGTCACTTTAGTTTTTCCAGTTAAGTCTCCATTAGTGGCCGTGGACAGATGTGTCTCTCTAGACTGAACAGTGAAGCTCTGCAGGAGATTAAGAGATCCATGCTTCTTCATTAACTCAATGAAATCAGTGACAGTGATGAAATGACAATCTAACAAACTTATTATTTAATCAGAGTTGATTTACAGAATATTTATTGTTTCATGACCAATCACACCACATCTTCTCTTTTCACATGGCTAATGCAGACAATAACAAATATGGTCAGGAATAGCTTTGAGTGTTGTGAAGACTCAATGCCAACTTGTCTTTTCCCATGAATAAAGGTCAAGCTGGAAACATTCTCCAGTGTGACGTAAACAAACAGTGTCTGGAATTCCCAAAATATTCCTTTGTTAGACTGTTACCAGAAAACATCACAAATCATTGTGGTTACATCTTAGGAGGTTTAGACAAAGAAAAATACTATAGCAAATTGCATGCTGTACCACTGAACATGCTGTAAACATGTACACAGTGATGCATTAGGTGCTCCATAACAACACAATTTCTCATGAATGTTTTTTTTTTGGTTCTATGCCTCAAATCTAACACAAGAGCTGAGGTGTGCGTTGCTCAACAACTCTTGTGCTGCAAGTTACAACTATGAATAAAATGCAAAGTCGTGCCTGAACATGATCACCTGTTTGTGCAGGTTAAAATTGTCACTTACACTCCCACTCTCCCCAAAGGGGAAATGCCATGTATTCTCTTGTCTCGCTAGTCACAGTGTGAACCAGCTAGGTAGAAAATAGTTCAGTTGGCCTTTCAGATAGATGAAGTTTCCCCTGCCCTACTTCTCTCACCAGTTCTTCCCATCTGATTAGCTTACCTGTCCATTATAATGGAACATTTGTGGCTCACTTTGTTGCCAGGCCATATTCTCAGATATGGAGTACAGTTTGTTCTGGGCAAGTGAGTGCATGTATACTGCTCAAAAACTAAGAGACACTTGGTTTTGTTTGCAGCAGTGTGCAATCTTACTCTGTAGTGAGATATGTTATTGAAAGTATAGCACTTAGAATTAATATTTTATTTTGAGATTTTATGAAAATCATAGCTGTAAGGGGATAGGAGGAAACCAAATGTCATGTCAAAAGAGGTCACAGTTATTGGCAGGAACTGTAATGATCATGTGATTTCCTGACAGTGAACAACTAGAATGTGCCAGATGGCAAACCTGCATGTGCTCTGTCTGAACAGAGGAGCATATTCTTAAAATTTCAATTACGTGCATTGGTAATTATAGTCAACAATTTATGGCCTAATGACAATATACCGTAGTGAAATATGCGAGCTCAGAGGTTTTTATCTCTGAACAGTGCTGCGGTTTCTTTATTAATCAGAAAATCCGTTGAAAGCTAAAGGCACCTGTCTGCTACCATGGAAACAGAGTGGGAAACATGGATCTGAGTATTCAGCTTTAAGGCTCAACATGAGACAGGAGGAAGACAGAAATTGCCTTCATCGTACTGCTGCTTGCAGCTGGTAGATCCTGTAACTTCCTCTTGCTTGCAATAATAATAACCTGTAGGAACCAGCCTTCTCTCACTATTTCCTCTCAGCATTTCCTGTTCAAAGAACCTGGCGCTTTCAGAGTGTGATGTTACACGAATGAGTTTGCCACTAACATTAAGGCGTGCTGATTAAAATTAAACCCTGAGGGCATTGGTTCTTACTCGCACAAGCAGTGCTCAAAACTTATGCTAAAATAAATATGATAAAAGGGACTTGATCAATGATATAAATAGTTTAGATCTTGAATCTCCCATTAGGATTTTTGAAATTGCAATACAATAGTTA
Source organism: Neoniphon sammara (assembly GCA_900302535.1). Classification (NCBI taxonomy): domain Eukaryota; kingdom Metazoa; phylum Chordata; class Actinopteri; order Holocentriformes; family Holocentridae; genus Neoniphon; species Neoniphon sammara. The sequence continues at coordinate 14,054 of OMKZ01033294.1, read as the reverse complement.
ACCTATGATATTTTATGATAGGGATGATTAATTGATAGATTTTATTTCTATATCATGCACTCAAGGTGCCTAGCCAACTTTTGTCATTTTGTCATTGTAATTAAAGGATTTGTTTCAACATCATGCATATCACACCATAGTTTACTAGTTGACTTCAATCACTGAAAACAAGAATACAATGCAGTTGCTGATATTTAAGATCATTCTCTGATGAGCAGTAGCAACACGAATGTGGTCACATCCTTACAGCACTTTATCTATATATCCATAGGGAGACTCAGAGGCATCTGTGTTATTCAGAGAGAGCTGCACTCAGACACAGCCACAGTCGGTCTAGATGGTGCCCGCCACAACACTGGCAGATGGCCTCTTAATGCCATGGGCCAAGTTCAGCACAATCAGCCTTTAGTGTGCCTGTCATTTGTGTCCCTTTTCATGGAGGGTTATCTGTCTTTGACTGGGCTGACACCCCACAGAATGGCCACAGAATGACTCATTACAGTAAGAACATTAACATTTGAGGCCTTATAACAGATTCTCTTACCCTGAGCAGCTTACAATGGGTGAGCAGGAAGGAGTTCAGTGTCCTGCTCAAGGAGACTTTGGCAGTTGGCAGGATCAAACCAGATACAGAACAATCTTTAATCACTAACCGCTGGATGAAATATATCATAAAATAGATGAAGACAGTCTGGGGAGGGCTGAGAGGGGATAGTAGTGTCTCTGTCTTGCACGGTGACATCTTGCAGTGTGTAGTATTGGCTAATGCGCTCCCCTCAGCCTCTGTGTTTATGTATTGTTGTAGGACACTGAGAAGCTGTTGTGTGACTAAACCACGCATAAGGATCGTAAGGGATCGAGAGTGGGACTGGCATCACAGATGTGTATAACTCTACTACCGCTCTGACAGCGAATACTGTCAAGTGAATTGAGGGTTCTCACCCATCCATTTAATTCGTCTCTATAAAGTTAACCAAATTATTTGACTGACCTGCATTGAATGATCTTATGCTGAAAAACTTGTGATATACCACAGCTTTTTTACTTTACACATCTAGCATGGTGGCTTTGCACATCTTAGTGGGGGGATTTCCATTTTGAGGCTTTGTGTTGCTTCCTAAAAATGTCACAGAAATAGCTAACATGGTTGTATTTTTCATTACTAAAAATGACTGAAGGATTAAACAGAGCATGGGAAGTGGATGAATGTGAACTTGTGCCCCTCCCTCAGCAGAGCCCATTGTTGTTGTTTCATCACAGCTGTTATGTTCTGTGGACACACTGCAGGCCTGGAAGTCAGTTATGTAATCTCTGTCTCTCTCTCTCTCTCTCTCTGTCTCTCCCTCCCTCCCTCTCCTCCACATACATTGTAAGGTGCAGCTGCCATCCTGTTGTAGCATGTGATTCCACTCCATGCTTTGACATTCAGGTGACAGAATACACAGTAAATGAGGTTACCGAGAGCGAGGCGAGTGGTGAACTGACAGCACTCAATCACTCATCGCACTGCTCATATGCAATTTTTACAATCACGCATGAGCAGATTTGTCACCATCAAACTTGGCAAAACATTTTATCTTCAGTCTATAATATTTCTCAGGCTAGTGTTTTCTGAAGCTTCATTGCTATTCAGAAAAGAGAGGTTAAACTCCTGTACGCAACTAAACCGCAGTTTTCCCTTTCAGCTAGGAAGTTTTATTCGTTTTTGTCTTTGATATATGTCACAACGCACAACCTTTAGGCTACTTGGCACAGTCAGTGTCATCCTGGTTCAGGCTGTTCAGACTGTACCTGTCACCTCCTATTACCATACAGGGCATTGGGGGAGGCACAGTTGACAGAAGATACAGGAAAACCTCAGCAGACTCCTGACCTCAATGAGCCCCCCCCCCCTTTTCTTAATCAACAACCATGATTTCTGCACACTTTTTTTCTAATATGCCAAAAACAGTGCACTGTTATACTGCTGCAGAGATTTTGTAATACTACAGAAGAAAACACATATTTGCTGATAACATCTTTAACTCAACAACAAAAGTCAGTTTCTATATCTCCGGCACAGTGGCACTGTAAAGCAGAAGCAGCAACACTTGAGGTGTGTTTGAGCAGTCGAGGGCCTTCTTGTGCTTACATTAGCCTCACTGTGAGAAATTGCTGTAGCTGCCGCTGGCTGCAGGCTGAGGAGGAACCAGGGACAGCCCTTTTTCTGAGCTGGCTGTACAAAGGCCTGATACAGCTGCAAGGAAGGAAATTTTGCAGTGTACTATACAGGCCTAGACAGGACTGCAAGGCTAGTACTATTTTGAGTGATACTGTGTCGGGAAGGCAAGAAGAGGCAAAGACTAGCTTGGCCTCTGGAGTAGATTGAGGTTAACTATGCCAGATTGCACCACTCTGTATTGCAATTCAACAAAGCAGCAAGTTAGGAGCAGGAAGTCTTGGGTTGTGTTCAACTGTCATTCCAGGATGGGAGCACAGGCTCTGACTGGCCCAAGTCATGCTCCGATGATTTGATTAGGTAGAAGTTTAAGAGCTTGATGGGGACGGAGACATTGTCGATGGTGTAAACACTGAGTGATGACAAGAGTGATGCCTTTCTTCGTTTTGAAATCTGTAAACAATTTTTGTTGCCAGTCATTTGCATTGAATAATGGTTAATTGCGAGCATTTCATTATTCATTCCAATACCCAGGTGCAGGATACAAAAAGATAGGGTAGCCAGAGACTTTTGGCCTCTAGTTTTATGCCAGAAGTAACCGGCTTATATCCAATATTTTGATGTTTGCTATTGAACAACCTTCAGGTCCTCAACCACTTTGAAGTAGCTGCATACAAGCATTTCAGATATCTCAATTTGAACAGTGCTGAGGAATTTTTGTACATTGGCCATATTACATTAAATTTATGGTATTCTAATCTTGACCTCAGTGGCTTTTGCCATTACCAGACCAACTCCCAAGAGGAGCATTGTTAACTGGAGCAAGCTGTTAAGCTGTTGCTGTGAGGATTGCCATGGGTGCTTTTCTAGGTCAGTTGGTGAGTACACACTGTGCCAGCACCGATTCCATAGTAGACAGAAGCAATGCCTGCTCATCCACTTAGAGAAGTGCTCCCATGCTGCAAGTTACAATGAGAATGTGATGGCTTAAGTTAATGGAAAACATCACATTGTCTTACTGTATTGTTAAAGATGACACTTTTACATGCTAGGTATGGGATTTTGTGAAAGGTTGAGGGTAAAGAACTATTAAGGAAAAACTGCAGAGAAAATGATCAGTGCACAGTAAGTCATGCAATTATCAAACCAAGATAACACACACATGCACAATGTAGTTTTTTATTTGCATATCAAAACAATTTGTGCATTCCAGTATATTTAAGTCATACACAAAGAAACAAGAAAAGAATTTAACTGCCTGCTCTGTGAGCATTTCATGATTGGCCAGGGTAGGGCAACACTTTGTTACATGTGTAGGTCCCTCAGCTGTTCAGTCACATCCTTGCTCTTGACACACTTTGAAAAGATATGCAGACACAGGAACAGATGACCAAGAACCCATGCTGACATCAAGCCACATCTCCTTTACAGACTGCTGCTCAGTAGTTCTTGTGTTGCTGTAGATTGGGGGGTTGAGGGGAGTGGGTGGGGGTTATACAGTCATTGCTTTTGTCCAGTTGTACTGAAACAATTTGTACAGCTTAAGAAAAGGTGGAAAAAGGCAATGGTTGCGGAATGTACAGTGCATAGGAGGACGGGTCTTCCATGATTATCCTTGCTTCTCCTGTTCAATGGCTGTAAAAACAAAGAATAGAAACAAAGTCTGTTTGTCAGTTGACAGTTTCTGGACATTTTAGTCTTTTTCTTTCCTTAACCACGGTATAATACTTACTCTCTTTGGTGGGCAAGGGATTTTTCTCTTGCGTCTCCGTCTTCTTTAACTTGGTCTTGTCAAATGAAGTGACTTCAGAAACGTCTGGTTTGTCAGCCATATTTGCAGGGGCTCTAGACAGACAAGACAAGAATATTTAAATATAGCTGTCCTGTGTGAATTTCATTCACCAACATATGTCCTAATTTAGCATGCAGTAATTGAGGTCAATTAAAGCTTGTACTCTATGGCCATTTAACTATTAAGTTACATCAAGAATATTTAGTGACAATGCATGTTCAGTGTTCATCCGCCTGTGCACGTGTTTCAACAGCACAGTTATCTCCTTGAGAAAAGCTTTGTGTGAATACATGAGCCGTCTGCACGCTGAGGAACCACCGCCCTGTTTGGCAGCATCTCAAGACAGGCACACTGTCTTTAGCCATTATGGCATACCCCTGTTAGCAACACACTCCCACACCCTCCATATGGCATATAAGGTAGATTAAATATTCTAACATTTACTTGTCTAGTAATATTGCTACAGCACGTCTCGCTACATAGGCCTACAAAGAACGGAACAGTTTCACAATACGCCAACTGGTGATTGAAGTAATTCTGCAACATTTATAAAGACGGCTGGATACTCAATATTGCCAGGGTGACTTATAATGGTTCCCGACATAAATAGAAACAGTCGACACAGTTTGGTGTTTAACTTAAAAAAAAAGAGGAAACGATGCAAAGAAACGTGGATCATATACCAAGAGCCTCCTCGATAGCGTGATTTATATATAAAGCAGTCTTGAACGCTGGCTGATTGAAAATGTAACATTCAAAGTCAATAGACTCACCAGAGTACTGAGAGAGAAGTCTGCAATGTCCTGATTCTACTGGCGTAGCAGCGGAGTGTGGCTGCACCTCACCATCAAACAATAAATACTGCGCAGTATGCAAATAATACCGTGACGTCATGTTCCTCATTTCAAAGCCTGAATTTGTACATATTTTGTATTAAGTGCAATGAAAAGCATCGAACTGTCATCATCAAGTATCAAGCGCTTGATTCATCACATTCTGTCTAGACTTTGCATTTAGTTGGACAAAATGAATAAATAGATTTAGCCACTCCCATGACCAGCTGCATTTTATCAAATAAATGAAGCAACTGTCTTTTTCCCCCTGTTCATAGGAGATACCTGTATTATACCGATTTTGTGTTAGGTAACTAACTTATAGTGGATATAATGTAGAAAATTAAAAACAACAACAACAACAACAACAACAACAAAACTTCACAGGTTTTACTTGCAACAGTGCCACATTAAAAATGTATCCGTGACGACACCATGTGGATATTTATAGTAATACTACCTAATACCTAGTTTGGCAAACTAGACTGGGCCTTGAATGTTCATAATAAAATAAGATAAACATGTAGTGGGGGCCTGAGTTGTTAAAGTATGTGTCTGAGTCTGTGTTCAGGACCTGCATAGCTGGATCATGTTTTGGTGTTTATGAATCTGAAATAACACTTAGATATTGAATAACAGTAGATATTGATTCTATAATTTAGTACGAACATCAATTCATCTTTTTCTTGTATAGATGAAAGCCAAACATCAATTTACCACATTTTAAAGGAAACATTTTATTCATGAAAATCATCATTCATTATTGACACACAGATAATAAGAAAAACATGTTAACTATATCACCAAAATCAATGACAGAATTTCTTCAGGTTGATATAATGACTTGAATACAAAATTAAGTTTTAATTTCCTGCAAAGAAAAGATATGCAGTCTTCTCAAAAGTTAAAGATAGTCCTCAGTGATCTTTGTCTCAACATGCATTACTTGCTTGGTGGAACTGAATATATTCTTGTGCTCCATTCTGCCACACAGATGTAGTTGTGCATGAGTCTGGTTGGTTTCACAAGGCTAACAGTTTACTTGCTGGCGAAGTATTTTGAGTAAATCTTTGAGTACATCATTCGGTTGTCTACTCTGACAACATTCCTCAGATTTTGCCAGAACCAGGGCTCTGCAGCCGCCGTTCTGGGCCACTCTAAGACACTTTTCCTGCACAGCCTCCTCCTCAGGCGCAGAAAGTGAGAATGCTGGAGCACAGGCTCAAGCATCAACAACACAATCACATCCACATTCTCCTCCAGAAGTCTTTGGTGGGCCAGGTACATCGCTAGCCTGAAAGCACCGGTCTTAGTGTAGGCCTTGGTTAAGACAAACAGGGTCTTGCGACTGTATTGAATGCTCTGAGTGAGGTTGTCTATTAGTGGGACTCCAGGGGGCCAGTCCCTCTCCTCCAGACACAGAGGCAGATGCTTCTCTTCATCATCCTCCAGTTTCACCCGCAGGTGCTCCATCACCCACTCTGAGACCTGTGGGTCTCTGGTGTCATAAGTTACAAAGACATCATAAACACTTTCTGTTGAGTGCAAGGAATGGTAGCCCTTCAGTTTAGCTTTCAGGTAGTACAGGACATAGGAAGCATCCCAGTAAAATAAATGAGCTACTGTTGCCATAAGCATGGTAACAGTAACTAAGGAACTTGAGAAAATGCAGATCAAGAATGCCATATTATCATTTACACACTGCTTAATGTCAAAGAGTATCATTATATCACCTCTTCTGTTTGCTGGTGTGTCACATTTCACCTCAGTGATCAGTCTAGGTATCTTTACATGATTGGTATCATTGTCAATCCACATAATGAAATCAAATAAATCACAGGTACAATGGAAGGGGTTTTGCTGCAAGAGCAAAGTTTCGATATGATTTTCAGGTGAGAAGGTGGATTGATTGATACCAGCCAATTTGTTGTAGCTAAGAGAAAGAGTCTTAAGGCTTTTAGCACCCTGTAGAAGTCCATTTGACAAGTGGAAAATTTTATTATGACTCAAGTCCAGCAAACTCAAAGAGTGAGTGAAATTTGAAATTATTTCTGGTACATGAGACAAGGAATTGAAGCTTAGATCTAGAATCTGAAGTTGACTGAAACCCATCAGTTGATTCCAGTCAAATTCATCATCAATTAAATTATGATGTAAGCGTAATATGGTTAGGTTATGTGGTAAGTATTCATAAACACGTTGTGATATCTTTTGTATGTAGTTGAAGGATATATCTAAAATTGTCAAATTCGTCAAATTTGTGAAAAGTCTGTCATATGAGCCGTCCCTCTCTTTCCAAAGAACTCCAAGATTATTATATTGAAACTGAAGCTCACTTAATGATTTGCTGTACATCTCCTTTGTTGTTAATGTTGAAATGGAATTATGACTCATATTTAATACTCTTAAAACAGGTAGATTTCTTAAAAAGTTTAAATTATGTGTTATCCCATATGCTTTAAAATAATGATTATTGTAACTAAGATCTAGTACTTCTAGTTTCTGTAATTCTTTGAAGGCATTGTCATAAGCCAGATCAATCTTGTTGAATGACATGTCCAGATATATCAAATTAGGCAGTGTTGAGAATTCTGTTCCATTAAGTGCTGCTGAAAATCCATTTCTTGACAGGTTGAGACAGGCAATGTCTCCATAGCCTTCAAACTGCTCTGGAGAGATGAAGAAGAGATTATTTGAACTGAGGCTAAGTACTCGTCCGGAGTCAAAGCACTCTTGCTTGATAAGGCTGTGTGATATCTCATAAGAGAAGTCTTTTGGATGGGGTCTCATGAACACCGAAACAGAAAGGTCTGACTTCAGATTGTGTCCTTGATGAGGACTTGAAGAACTCACTGAAATGGGATACAGTCTGTTCTCTGCCAGGTATATCATTTTCAGGTGGGAGAATTTTCTGAATATGTTGGAATCAGAGTGAACAATAAAGTTAGTCCCTAAGTTCAATGAAGAAAGATTTTTGAGCTCATACAGTGGTTTGAAAGTATCAGATGTAATTTCTTGGAAGACCAAACCCTCTAAATGCAAAGTTCTAAGTGACACTAGCTTTGAAAAATTTTTGGAAAGATTCATTGTTTTAGGGTAGGATTTTGGACCAAAATTGAATGAAAGATCCATTTTCTCTAGTCTTTGAAGGTTGTTTAAAAAATTCATCTCACCAACGATTGCATTTTCTAAAAGATTAAATGAGAGGAACAACTGCTTAAGATTCCCCAGATTCTCAAACCAAGAGTTTTCAAGGATTTTCAGTGAGTTCCCCCCTAAGTGCAGCGTCTCAAGCTGTCTGAGGTTGGCAAATGCATGAAGACTGATGCTAAGAGATATGTTAGGGCAAGGAACACAGGGGTATGGAGCATTACCACATCTTGGACAGTTCCCCTGTAGTTTAAGGATTCTTAAATTAGGCAGCCCAAGGAAATCATTATCAGAAACAGATTGTATTCTGTTTGAATTAAGCTCTAATGTTTCTAATGATTTTGGTAATCCTTTTGGAGCTTCAGTTAAATTGTTAAAGGACAAGTCCAGAACCTTCAGTTGGGTCAGAACTGAAAAACTATCATTTGTAATATTCGGGGATTCCTTACAAGGATTCCAGAAATAGCAATTTTTGGATATCAGTAGTTTTTTCACTTTTTTTATGCCAGTAAAGCTACTCTTATCCAACGACAGAATCTTGTTATTGTTTAGCTCAAGTGTTTCCAAACTGAGAGGGAGATTGCTAGGAACTTCCGTCAGATGATTGCCACTCAGTGTCAGTTCATGCAGCTTTGTCAGATCTTGGAAAGCATCCTCAGCAATGGATTTCAGTCCATCCTTCTTGTTAACCCAGTTGAGTTTGAGTACAGTAAGATTCAACAGATTAGAAAATGCTTTGAGTGTTATGTTCTGAATTAAATTTTCTGATAAGTTCAGCTCAGTTGCATTATTTGTTATCCCTTTAGGCACTTCATGGAGATGTCGCCCTCTACAGTCAAATATGACCTCAGAGGCATTATTGGCTTTTACATCACATGGAAACTGCGGTGACATCCATGTCGGCCTACATGCAGCAGGCTGGATCCCATAAGTGCAACACAGAGAGAACAGCACCACGTGCAACCAGCTGGTGGCAGCCTGTAGATAGAAAAACACAAGTAATGAACTGAAATAACTTTCCCTTAAATTATGTCCTAATTTTGTATTATGTTAAGTATTTGGCATTAACAATTAGAAGCTCCTATTTCTGAACAGAAACAGGTGCTCCCAGCAGGTTGCAGCAGTCTGTAGGTAAATAAAAGTAGTTACTTGAAAATAATACAAACAAGCTTGTGTTACAGTATAGTCTTGTGTTATGTTGAGTATTGGGCTTTAACAATGAAAAACAATAGATAGATCTTATACAGTCATTGCACAAAATGAGATACTCCATTACAAATGTCAACTAAACATCATGAGCAATCAAAGGTTTTTGGGCTCAAAGTTATTGTTAAACAATAAGAAATATCCAGAGGTAAAATGTCTCATCATTAGCAAATTAGGAACACAGAGCCATTGTGTAAAGAATAGAGATAAATCTGAAACATTCATTTTTGAATTATTGTGCATGCATTTTCTCAAGTAAGACATTAACACCTGTTCATGAAATAAAACATGAAATCTTTTGATTAAAAACAACCAAAATGTTTTATTTTGTCTACAGTAAATCAGTCTTTCTCTGAAGAACAATACATTGAGCAAAGCTTCAAAATTCCAATAAAATTTGTAGTAATCAGTAACTCACCATTTTACTGTACATGTATTGATTCCTTATGATCCTTAAAGACTACCTTGGAGAGAGACAAAGTTCAATCGCTTTCCAATGTATGTCGTTAAATTAATAAAGAACTATTTATAAAGAACTATGTCTACCTTCAGTATCAGTACACGTCATGGCAACCATTGAAGCTTACTTTACCCCTATGCTCCTTATCTTAAACACACAAAGTCCTCAAAAAAGTCCCCCTGTGACTGAAATCAAATGTAAAGGCAATGAACTGACAGGCTTGAACAAGACAGGTCCTTGAAGAGAAGTAGTTATCTAAATTGGAGAAGTACATCTGTGTCACTTCCCTCTTTTGGTGAATGTTAGTAATTCCATTGCTTCCTCTGTAGCTAAATGCTAAAATTGTCTATGGTGCTTGAGAGAGAGTGCTCTTTCATTAGCTCTAATAGCAACTAGCAACTGACCCAATTTCTCCCCAGGGATCGATAAAGTATTCTGATTCTGATTCTTTGATAGTTGCGAGTTTTGAACAGATAATAACCACAGCACCCTATTTGTATATGTACATTTAAATGCTAAGATATTCACACACTTTAGTACATTATTTAGAAAAATCTAAAATTAAAGAACTATATATTATTCTGTCACCAACAGAACTTGGTCTTTGATGAGTCTTTTTTAGAGTGTCTCCTTGAAGAGATTACTGTATTGTTTGTGACTCTCTGTTGCCAGTACACTCCTCAGGCTGAACCAAAAGTATGGCTGGGCCTGGGGATTTTTTGGCCACTCCAGCACTGACCGTTTATACAGTCTCTTTCGTAATCTCAGATACTTTGAATGGCGAGGCACTTTCTCCAAAAAGATTAAGACAATGACATCATCTTTTTCGTCCAATAACCTCTGGTGGGCCATGTAGAATGCGATTTTGAAGTCCCCACTTTTTATATAGTTGTTGGTGAGAATGAACACAGTCCTCTTGCTCTGGTGGATGCTTTGCGAGAGGTTGTCGATGAGGGGACATCCGGGGATCCAGTCTCGTTCTTCCAGACACAATGTCAGATGGCGGTCTCCTTTGTCCTCCAGATGAACACACAGTTCCTTCATTACCCACTCGGACACTGCTGGGTCCTTCTTATCATAAACCACAAAGGCATCATAGGCAGCACTCTGGGAGGACAGGCGGCCGTAGCCTTTGAGCTTGGCCAGGCAGAAGTGGTAGATGTACCAGACATCCCAGAGGAAGAGGTGGCTGGAGATGGACAGGGTGAGGAAGCTGAGAACAAGGGAAGTCATCAGGACGTAGAGGACGATTGACAGGAAATTGTGCTGGCAGGCCAGTAAGTCGACCGAGATGACAGCACGACCTCTTTGTGCCCCTGGGGCAACACAGGTCACATCTGTGGCCAGTCTAGGGATGGTAACTGTGGTCTTGTTGAGCCATCCCACAAACCAAGTGGCATTACAAGTGCACAGAAATCTGTTTTTGTGTAAGAGTAGCATGTCCATCCCATTAGTAACATCCTCTGGAATACTAGACTTTTCAATGTGTTGAATATGATTGAAACTAAGATCCAGGTATTTTAAATTGTAGGCATCCTTTAGGAAATCTGGGGAAAGTCTTACAATATGGTTTCTATGTAAGATGAATTTCTTGATCGATTTGGTGCAGTTAGAAAGAATACGTGGAACTGTAGTTAAACTGTTACCACTTAGATCCAAAACTTGCAAAGAATGAAGAACCTCTAGTTTCCCCCAATTGAAAGATCCAAGTTTATTGTCTCTGATGTAGAGCTCAGATAGTTTGTCTGGGAGGCCATTGAATACTGGCTCAGGAATGAAATTTAGGTTATTTTGAGAAATATCTAGGACACTCAAATTAACTAGTTTTTTGAAATAATTAACATACCTTGTGTCACCGTCTCGCCACAGCAAATCTAAACGGTTATCTCTGAACTCTAATCTCTCTAGAGAAAAACTCTCCATCTCTGTGTTAGTGGAAGTAGATATCTTATTGTGGTTCATCATTAATATCTTAAGATTTGTTAAATTTCTAGTGAAATTTAGCATGTGAGTCAAACCCTCAGATTCAAAATAATGGTTGTTGTTACTTATGTCCAATATGACTAGATTTTTCAGTTCTTGAAATGCGGATGAATAGAGCAGGTCCAGGCGATTTGATGAGAAGTCCAGATACTGTAAATTAGTTAGATGAGTAAATTCAGAGCCATTCAAACTTTGGCTCATTGCGTTTCCAGATAGATTAAGGCATCTCAGTTCTGCGAGATTTAAAAATCTTGAGTGGAGAAAGAATATGTTATTTCTGCTTACGTCCAGAGTTTTCCCAAACTTACTACACTGCTTTTTGACAAAGAAATTAACAGTTCCAACTTCTTTATCTTTGTATTTGCAGCTGCGTGCATATTCATCATATCTAAAATAATGAATCTCCCTCACTTCACTACCTTGGTGCTTATAAGCGTCAGACATGGGAGACCCATACAAGGGCTCTTCTCCAGATAATCCAACAAACTCTTGCCCTTCAGAGGGGGAAGATATTTTGTTGTCTGACAGATTGATTATTTTGAAGCTTTTCAGTTCCATCAGAATACTAAGGTTGGTCATTTTAATAAAGTTTGTACCCAAATCTACAACCTCCAGATTGGGTAGAGACGTTAAGGGATAGATGGAGTTTGAGGTTAGTTGCTGGAACACAAAACCCCTTATTCTAAGAATTTTAAGGGATTTGAGGCTGGAGAAGCTGGAGCTCAGTTTCAGCGTTATAGGGTACATCTGAAGCTCATAGTTAAATGAAAGGTCCAGTTCTTCCAGTTTGGGCAGAGCTTTGGGGAAGTTGGTGAATGCCATCTCTTTTGCTAAAAAATTTGATGAGAGATCAAGTACTCTCAGCTCCTTAGAGCTGTGAAACCATTCCGACTGCACGCATTTCAGAGAGTTACTGTGCAGGCGTAGTATCTTCAGTTTTGTCAACATTTTAAAAGCTGCGTTGTGGATTTTAAGCTCTGCGTTGTGTGGACATGGGACACATGGAAATGGGGCGTTGTAACAACGTGGACAGTTTCCACTAATGTCTAGAATTTCCAGATTAGTTAAGTTTTGGAAATCCTTTTCGGTGACTTTTTCAATTTTATTGTTATAGAGATACAGCTCTCTCAGACTTGTGGGTAATTGGGATGGAATATAGGATAAGTTGTTTGACTTAACAGATAACAATGTCAAATTGTCAAGCTGTAAAAGTGCACCTTCCTCTATTTCATAGGATACATTGCATGGGTTACGATAATAGCAATTTTGACCGAGGTAAAGGATCTCAACATTTCTGATCTCGGAGACAGTTTCTTTAGAAATATAATGAATCTGATTCACTTCCAAGCTCAGCAGGATCAGATTTGAAGGCAGGCCTTTAGGTATTCTTTGGAGCTGATTGCCGTCCAGATACAGGGCTCGCAGATTCTTCAGGCTGGTAAAGGTATTTTCCATAATTGTCACACTCTTGTTACATATACGATTCTTAGGGCCAATTTTGATGGGTACACAGTTGCACCTCATGTCAATCTCAGTAAGGTTCTCCAGACCCTGAAAGGAGGTGGAGTTTACATGAGAAATATGGTTGATGGTGAGTGTCAGATTGGTAGTGTCTCCTGGGATGCCACTTGGGATTTCTTTGAGGCTTCTCTCAGTGCAGTCCACCATCACTGCACTCCCATTTCTTGTGTCGCTAACATCACATGGTAGGGTTTTTGGATATGGCCTGCTAGCTGTCGATATGGAGAACCACAGGCTCAGCAGTGCCACACACACCTGCATGGAAACACAGCCTGTCCTCTGGCAAAAAGGTGGGTGGGGTGGGGGCAAATGTTACATCACTAAATCATCATCATGAAAATACTGATTGTGTTCATCAGGACATAAACGTATCATGAATATCAAGAATCACATGCAGTCTGAATAAAGCATGTACAGCTGCTTCATAATGCAGTTAGACATGAGTGTGAGCCAGCATGGGGGCGTTTTCATTTTCCATTTCTACACAGTTTACAGCCCCTTCATCTGTAGTCAACATGCAGTTTGATAATATCTGACTTTACACATGCCATGCACTATGTAGGGATACATCATAAAATGAAGGTTATTGCTACTCACCAGGTAGAAGAACATGGTAAAAGAGTCATACAATGAGCTGTCAAGATCGAGAGCAAAAAGAAATCTAACGATGATCAGTTGTACAGTGGTGCGTTTGATGATGAGACGAAAGTAACAGGTGGCTGGGTTGCTATGTTTATAATTAAACAGCGTCACTTCCCTATTTTCAGACACACACACACACACAAATCTCCCAGCTTTTATTCTGTCTAAAAAAATGAGTCAGTTTAAGTTATTTGCGAACATCAGTCATTAATAGAGCACTAGAAACAGGCAGAATAGGAATCAAAAATAATTTCCAAATAATGTTCTCTTGCTCTTAGAGTCGCACAGTTTTAGGGGTTCATTAACAGA